>JAVQJL010086068.1:0-10560 GCA_036024295.1 Nannoperca obscura
GGGAACGTTGGGTCTTTGTGTGTGTGGAAGTTGGTCTGGACCTGCTCCATGCGATAGAGTGCCCTGAGATAACTTTGTTGTGATATGGCGCTATATAAATAAAATTGAATTGAATTGAATTGAATTGAATTGAATTGATTCAAGATTGATCCTGATTGCATAAACAAACAAAAACCTTCTGGAGGAGAGCTTTGTGGTGATAGTGTGGTGATAATGATAGTTAGACAAACAAGAACAATAGAACAATAGAAAAATAGAATAGACAAACAAGAACTATGTTTGGAGGAGGATTTATTATTATTATTTTTAAATATAATTCAATAAACAGGACTGAAAGAAAGAAAAGAAATGGATAAAACAAACTGATGACTATGATGAAAATAGCCAACAGTCAGTTGGGGAGTGTCTGAGAATGAATGAGTTTCTGTGGCATATTGGAGTCATTAGTAAAAGAAAAAAAAGAGAAAGAAAGGTGAAACTTTCAAATCTAAAAACACTGTATCTATTGTCAAGTATGCTGGTGGTAATATCGTGCTCTGGGCTGTTAAGCTGCCAGTCGAAGTGGTGCAGAGTAGAAAGTGGAAGATGGAAGATTACATCAGAATTCTTAAAGACAACATTGAACCATCAGTGTGTGAGTGTTTCAACAGCAAAATAACCTTAAACACACAACTAAAGTGGTTGTGGGATGACCAAAAAAAGCTTAAATGAAGCTTTTGGAATGAACCTCCCAAAGTACTGACCTCAACCCCACTGAAAATATATGTGGACTGCATTAAAAAAAGAAATGTGGGTGAACCAATGTTGCCAAGAAAGGTAGTAAATGATCCAACCAAAATTGATCCAGAAGCTTGTTGATGTCAACCAAATGCAGCTGATTGAGATGAAAATGGCTAAACAAAATGCTAGCCATGCTGTATGTGTATTTTTGATCAATAAGATTTAGTTCTGTTTGTTTGCAGAAAAAAACAGCTGCACAAATAATTGTAATCCCAGTGCATCCATTATATACATGTCCCTTACAAGAAGCTTCAGCACTCAGCACATGGTACCATCGTACCATCGTATGTTCAGCTGATAAACATAGCAGCCAGAGCAGTTGCCGCTTGCTTCCATTATGTTTCATTGTAGTTTAATGGAACCTGAATAAATAAACCCTAACAGGTACAGAAAACATTTGTCACTCTTGCTGTCAAGTAGTCCTATTTGTTTTAATACTAACATTCAGTTCACCACCAACATGTCTTCTCTCCCCTCCTTGTAAATTATCGTAGCTTGCAATTGACACATTTTCAAGACAGAGAAAAGATAGCTAGCTAATTGGTGCAAATAACTACATACAGAGGAAAGTGTAATAAATCTGTCACTATTCACATCAACACATTAATGTTAACACTCTGTTGGCAACATGGGGGAACTGCTGTCACTATAAATAAAAATCTCCACTGTATCTAGCACTATAGTATGAGGGAATTAATAGATGGACAAATGAATCACCTTTATTCCAGCTGGGATTGTAAACCAATTATCTCTGCCAGTTTAGGTCCAATTAATTCAGTTTAAAATGCTGAAGAGCAAAATATGTCAACGTAGCTCCAATCTCGGAACCCATCGGCTATCGTCTGATGATTATTTTGCCTCTGGGGCAACGGCCAATATTTCAGGGCTTCTGGTGTAGCCAGCAGATATGCTGATAATGGATATATGCGCCAAGACTTTCTCTTTCGTGCACCGGTCATTGTTTACAGGTCAATTAGCAATCTCCAAACCCATCAGCCATATTCTGACGACAATTTCGAATGCAGCTAATAGAAAGCTCATCTTTAATACCAATGGCTTGTAACCTTAGCCCGCTCTACTACATGAACTACAAACCGACTACAAACAGAAACCAGACCGCTCCAGACGTCTAAATCTTGTCCCTTGCCTACAGAATCTGCATTCAAATGCAGATATATGTTTATAGAGATTAGCGTAGCTCATACTGAAATAATTATAAACTTAATAATAAACATTATCTCCATTTTTAAATCCAGAATTTCAAACCAGAAGGTGGTTTCTTCCTCTGCAGATTGATCAAGACAAGTAATGAGTAATTAGGTTACTCAGAGGTTGCAGTTTTACAAAGCAGCCTTACATCAGGGAATAATGATGCATGTAATTATAGGCGAGCTGCCTGCTGTGTCTCCTTGTTGATTGAGCTGTACTTAGATTCCCTAAAGATGTCACTCTTTCCTTCTTGTACACTGTGGAGAGTGGAGACTGTCAGATGATGGGCCTTATGGCAGACAGCTGCATCTTTGCCTTCATCCACAAAACCTTTTCATTTCAGAAGGGCAGATTTCTTTTTAGCATCTCTCTGTCTCGCTCACATTTCCTAACTTGTATCAAGGCTTATTTATGTGTTGGGGGGATAAAAAAAGAGAGATCATGTCTGAAGCAAGTAACACTGTCAAGAGGCATGTGACCCTGCAAACAGACTAATTGGGGCCCATGTCTAACTTTATCTTCCCACGTGGCCAGTTCACAACAAAATTGTCAACATAAAACAAAATCTATTTTTTATATTTTTTATTATTAGATCGGATATGCCTACATTATGCATATTCTGGAATAATGTCTGCTCACTCAAATTAGCATAATCTAAGACATCTGGAGTAGGATAGAATTCCAGGATAGAGATACTGGTTGTATATAAATATAAAGTTATTTAATGAAGATGTTATAGAGTGCTGCAGGGATGACATACTTTTGTAATCAAACCCGGAAGTTAGCATCACGAGGCTGCAGAGGCGGACGAGTGAGTAGATGAGTGTTGGCTGTGTGTCAGCTGTGTTGGGTGTGATGACGTTTAATGTCCCAGACAACCTCTGTAGTCTTATTTAGCCCCTTGTTAGCAACCGCCTTTTTAAATGATCTACACCTCCACCACCACTGCAGTTGCCCTATAATATCAGGGGGTCATAGGTCACACCACTTGGTGTTGTCAGTGATAAAAGGGACTAGTTCAAGGCCAATTCAACAGTGTAGATTCTGCAACAGCGGTTACAATGTGGTCTGCACATTATTCATATGACGATGTTAAGGCTTAAAACACAGTGCTGTGCTGTTCCCTCATTCTGTGATGCTCAGAGTAAAACTCCCTCTCCTCTTAAACACACATGTGAAATTAGATAAGAATCAATGAATCCAATGAATCCTGTAATGTCAGGTAGTAATCATAACCCCCTTCTACAATATAAGAATGAAAACCAACACAGGATACCATAAGCTTCTTGTCTTACCATGACCTGTTGATGATGAAAGCCTTAAATCACATTAACAATTATTTGAATTCTTGTTTTTAATTTCTAAGACAGTTGACAGTTTGCTGTTCATAATATAAATTATCTGTTCATTAAAGGGAACATTCTTTTCAGTCCTATCATTTCTCAGCACCCAAAACTGGGTTCACTTGATCCGGAGGCATATATCCCCTCAACTTTGTTTTTTATGGAGCCAAATCGTGAAATCGGCACTGGAGACGAGTGCTGATTAATTTCCCTAAAGCTAACTTCTGTTTGGTTTTTTTTACTCTAAAGCAAATAAACAAGAGCATTGGAAAATTACAAAAAATGCGTGCAATGGGTGAATATGAGTGATGAAAAGAGAGCCAACGTTACATTTTTATAAGGGAATCTCCGCTATTCTATTACATGTTTTGGAGTAACGAGCCCGACGCTGACGAGCGGCTGTGCGTCTTGGAGAGGGCAGGGACGCCGGAGACGCGCAAAGGCAGCAGCAGCGCAGTCTGTTTGGAGCCACCGGTTGAGATCATTCAACACTCCGAGCATTGACTGTCTGAACGGATTGTGGGATACAAATCGACGAGCTCCGCATTCCCCAAATCTCCCTAAAAAAACGATGGGCATCCTCCTCGTCTCCCTAAATAGCCACGAAAGCGTCGGATGAGTGAAATCGGAGATGCTGCGCACCTCGGCCAAAATCCTGGAGCTTTTTTGAACAGGACTGTGGGTGTGTGCGCGTCAGGCTCGCCGTTACCTCCGGGCTGCACTCGCCAACTTCCCCCGCTTTCCATCAAGTCATGTCTGATACAGAGCGATGGGCAAGTTTGACGACAACGAGAGGATAATCCTCAACGTCGGGGGCACCAGGCACGAAACCTACAAAACCACCCTGAAGACCCTGCCGGGGACGCGTCTGGCCCTGCTCGCCTCCGACTCGGACATCGACTCCGTGCTGGATCAGCTGCAACAAGTCCCCGGCTTCATCGAGTACAACGCGCGGACCAACGAGTACTTCTTCGACCGCCACCCGGGTGTCTTTGCCTACGTGCTCAACTACTACCGCACCGGGAAACTCCACTGCCCGGCAGATGTGTGCGGACCGCTGTTCGAGGAGGAGCTCTCCTTCTGGGGCATCGATGAGACGGACGTGGAGCCCTGCTGCTGGATGACATACCGGCAACACCGGGACGCGGAGGAAGCTCTGGACGTGTTCGAGCTCAACGTGGACAACGGGGACGAGGACGACGAGATAGGGAAGCGGCTCGGCATTGAGGATGTGGCTGCCGACGGTAATATCAGCCTGTGGAGGAAGTGGCAGCCGGTTATCTGGAATCTATTCGAGGATCCCTACTCCTCCAGGGCGGCGAGGGTAAGGGCGCTACGCTGCGTCTGGTGCTCTCCACACATATACAGTAACCTCCACTTTACACCACACTCCCCACCTACTTTTCATTCAAGGAAACATTCTGTAACATGCCCATTTCAACAAGTTATTTTAACCCCAAATCTTCCAGAAAGAGTAAAGAAAGTTACTTCTAAATTATAAAAAAAAGTGAGAGGTCTTGGAGTGGTGTGAGATCATTTCATCATCATCACTTTCATTTTGATTGAATCATAATGGGATATTTTATTTCTCCACTGAAGCAATCCGGTTCATTTCAAGATAGTGGCACTTTTATCCTGGTCTGGGAACAGATGCCATTATCTCTTCAACATAAGCAGAAATTTCAGTTTGTCATAAGTAAACAAGGTGTTAACACTGTCAGGGTGGATATTCATAGCAGCAGTCTATTTTAGGTGTGTAGGCCTGTGCCAAACAGAGGCTTTAGCCTACATTTGTTTCACTCTGATGCTGTTTATTTTAGTCATGCATCATAGGTCTGTGTTACTCTGTTGTTCCTGTTGCAAGGGATTTTGTTTATTGGGTTACAGAAATGTCATTTCCACACTCAGCGTGTAAGTGTTAGTTGCACATTTAGATCTAAATAAGTGCTCCTTTCTGCTCCAAACTGCATCGCATTAATGATAAACGCAAAAGAAATGTGTGGGACTTTTGTCTTTTCAAAAATGAGTGCAGTGCATCATGCTGGGAACCACATGTGGCATCTTTGTCATTCCTTTCATTAGGTTTTTTTTTACACTCAGGCACAATGATAAAGCGTGTGACAAATAACACGTTTGAATTTTGAGGATTTATCTAGATGGAGAGCAGCTGAAAAGCATGACAAAACTGATGTGTATTGTCCTTTTGAATCTGTTAGCACCATGAGGTCACTTGTTAGAAAGTAACACCACAAACATGAGTAATTCTCTGATATCATAAATCAGTACATTAGCAGTTTATCAGACCATTTTTGAATGTGTGTTGAATGGACCTTTTACTTTATTTATTCTAGGCCCTCAGTTAAGGACAGCGGCTCGGCTAAGCTTGCCTTAGGCTGCTGGTGAATTTTGGGTGACAGACAGCAAATCTTTCCCTCATTGGCAGGCGGGTGTGTTACAGGAGTGAATGACTGTGATGTCTTGTTGTGTGAAAGGAAATAAATTCAAAACAGCCACAGCAGTGCCTTCATTATGACAATGGCAGCATGTCATTGTAACTGCTTGTGCAAACTGTCGAAGCTAAAATGTTCAATTAGTTCAGGTTTGACTGATGAAGTTTGGAATTAAACACTAAGTCACAAATGCCAAATGTGTGCATACACACACACACACACATATATATATAATGAATAATAACCTCCACCCTTGCCAGAACCAATTAAAGTAAAGTTTTGAATGCAGGACTTTACCTTGTACCACTGTGGTATTGTTACTTTGCTACCTTCATAGGACGCTAAAACTCGCTGCTAAAGCCAGATAGATCAAATTCTTTTGGAATCGGCAGCGCTTTGAGAGCCATGTCACACCATCAAAACACTAGCAGAAGGCTCTAGGAAATAAAAGCAGTGTTACAGTAGCCACAGCATAATGCACTGCGTTAAATACGTGCACATACCAGTAAGAATACAGCGTAGAGTCCCTATCACAATCTATCAAGTAATCTATCAATTAATATATCTATTAATCTATCACACCCAAAAATTATCTTCCTATGATCTGATGTGTGAATTCTCTCCAGCAGCTGATATTAGCTCATTATGAAAGTCTAACTTTGAGTTCATGGCAGGTTTCCTTTCAGCATTTCCTTTGAAAGGATCTACCCTCTAAGTACTTATTGAAATGGGTTATTAAACTATTTGTGACCGTGGTTTGAATTCTATTTCAGAGACTGGGAAACAAGTGTGAATATTTTAAAGTTGTTTGTTTTTTTGTACATTTCACAATCAAATTGTCTTGTTTGGTCAAAGAACATCAGTACATATTGTCAGATATTTTGAAGTTTATTTTTCTCCCCATTAGCTGCTACCATGACATACTATTTCATACAGTTAACATAATCTACATCTTTCCTGCTATAGTGTTGTATACAGAATTGATTCTGCACTTGTCCTGCATCAGTGTTAAACACAGTGGAAGCAGGAGTTTCGCATTGTTGAAACTCTCTTGTATCACACCAATATTATCATCTTTTTTAGTTCTTTGATTACCACCAACAGCTAAGTATAATTTATTTAGAACAGAAACAGCATTGGTTTCATTTAATCTGTGGTTATATCAGGCAGCTGTTTGGGACAGGACTACATGGACTTTTATGAGGTTTCGTGTGGATGCTGGGAAATAAGACAAATATCTTTGATATATGATATATTTTGGGAGGAAAAATAATTTACCTTTAAACTATCCAATTTTTTTAAAGATAAAAACTCAATATTAATTCATCCTGGAGTTAAGTATTTTCAGTGATCAGTTTGGCCTTTTTATTCAGTCAGTATTTAACAGTTTCCTTTGTCACCTAATTCCATAGGCTGTCTCCCATCTAGATATTTCATGAAAGGGCTGGAGGTGTGTGTGTGTGTGTGTGTGTGTGTGTGTGTGTGTGTGTGCGAGTGCATGGTGAGGGTGGTATCGCCTTGTATCATGTCCCTCTCCTCTTTATGTGTGAAAGGAATACAAATACAGGATGTGCACTTTGTAATTAGAAGATACTTTCAGAGTGTAATACTTGAACTTGATATAACACCTAGATATCAAAGCTCAGTTTGTGGTTACATTAACATTATATTACAGTTAGCCTTACGGCCACAGCTTTAAATCATTTATTTTAAAAGAGAAACTTTAGATGACCACAAAAGTCTGTTGTTCCGTGTACACTTCTACCAACTGTCATTGGGAATTTCATTAGTGATTACCCTGCTGACGGAGGAACTAGCAGGGATGCATCAAAAGTAAATATTGAGTTAGTTTCAGAGATGCTTCACTGGCAGAAGGGAGCTGATGGAGCTGGATGCTTGTGTTTATAACAGGAATACATCTGTCTCCTTGCACCAACACTTACCCAGTATGCACACACAGACATGAAGTCACGCCACATTTTATGACGGCATATTATGACGGCATATCGCTGCCACCAATACCACACAGAAGCATCTGCTTTTAGTTGAGGAAGTGCCTTCAAACCTCTGCTGCCGTCATGCGAACCACGTTCCTTGATGGTGATGATGCTCCACCTGCAGCCATGTCAGGCTTCAGTTTGGTGGCAGCATGCAGAGATGCTGCTCCACCTTGATGTCTAAACGTTTCCTCTGGAAAGGCTAGCAGTCTTTTGGTTCACTTTAATTACAAATCCCATGCACAGAGAAAGGATCTGCGGGTGAGATAAAGAGAGGTGATGTGTAGTGTGAAAGCGAGTGTGTATGTGTCTAAAAGATGGCCCCAGGGGGCACTAATCGGCCCCCTGACAAGGAATTAGGAGAGAAATGAAATGAAAGGTGTGATTTCCGCCTGATGGAAAGCTCAGTCCTCTTATAGGGTTCACCCTTGATCCTGACAGCACAGAGGTGACAATATTAACTGTGAAGTGCTCTTTAACACCAGAAATTACATTAGACTTCGTGGTGAAGTGGTTAATAAAAAGATTGATGGATGGATGGCTCATGTACATCTGAAGAGTGATCATCATACGGCACTCAATCACCATTTGCAGAAAGGCTCTGAATCATTATATCATACTTATCATGACATGTGCTAAAGACATTGTAAAGGTTATAGTAGGTTAGGAAATAGTTTATGTCACTGAATCATTTGATGCAGTTAAAATATAAAATGTAAGAAAAGGAAAGAAAGTAACATTAATGAAAAAAAGTATTTTTCCTTGTCTGTTGTATCATAATACAATGCTTGCATGCCATATGTATGTTGAAATGGTTAGTGGTCACTGTAAGCAACCAATGAGCACATCACTTTAACCCTCCATTTTCTATCTGGATTTTATGTCTTCACATATCCAGGTGTTATTGTGTGTAATGCTCCAAGAAGTCAGCAACCACTGTAGTTTAAAGTAAATGAGCATTCATGTTACCCACCAAAATGCACTGTATCCTTGCGGTCTAACAAACTTAATGCATTTCCTTCCTCTAAAAACCTGCATTGCTCAGATCCATTTCTTCTTGCCAATGTATTGCTGCCACCTGTAGATCTGTGGAATAGTTTAAACCATTGTCTGGACTGTGTATCCCGTAACTTGTGTTACGCTTGCGCATGCACAAACCATAGACTGTACATAAAGATGTACGACGTGTCTCCACTTTCTCCCACTGTACAAAAATGAAGCCAAAATATCCTGGATACAGGTGCTGCCATCTTGTGCTGGTGACGTCATTTGGAGTCAGAGTCTGCACAGTAGTGATCCGCAGTCCAATGTCCCGTCCATACACCTGCCAAAACCTACCTGAAGCATACCACAGGTTGTGAATCATGACATCACATCCCCTTTTTATAGCATCAAACAACTAAATAAAACCAGACTTAATCAGAAAAATGAATTACTTGAACATACATCAGTGTGATAAAAAACGACCTAAAATGGCAGAAACCATTTTTGGGAAAATGTTTCAGTTTTCATGTCCCTTCTGCTTACATGGAGCAGTCGTGGCTTATGACCTATACTGCAGCCAGCCACCAGGGGTCCAGATGTTTTGGCTTCACTTTTGGGGAGCTGTCATGTCGTCCATCTTTATCTACAGTCTATGACACAAACAACCAACACTCACCAACACACATTACTAGAGTACTAGAAACACCACAGGACAACTTTCTGGAAAAAAAGGCTTATTGTAAGCCATTGGTCAGTTTGGCAAACGTGCTCAATTGCATTACAGAACGAAACTGGCAGAGGGTGTTGTTCTTCCAGAGAAGACAGAGCTGAAACTCTTTTTCTAATGCTAGCTAATGGATGTATTAAAAATTGTTTTACCAATTAACAGCTCTTAACCAATTAAACACAGACTGTACTGTCAGGGAGGGAGGGCAAGCAAAACCTCTTTGCAATAGGAGCGACAGGGTTTATGGGAAAGAGTTTGTGGTCTTAAATTTGGGAGGCAGTAGCATTAACAGTATGACAGAGCACCAAGCCTCTCCATCATTGTCTCATTTGTTTACAGTAATTACAGTATATCCCAACTAATCTGACAATTCTCTATAAACACAGCTTCAGCATAATAACTGGCATCAGATCAGCTGTCTATGGCTGCCAGAAAGATCAGCTGTCTATGGCTGCCAGAAAGCCTTTCATGAGTTGGTTTCTCCAGGTAAGCTGAAAAAAGTCTTGTCTGTCCCTTTAACCAACTCGTCCTCGAGTGTTCACGTGCCAACAGTCAGCAGGAGCAGGCGTGTTTCTCTGGGCTCCCCACGCTGTTTCTATTGTTGTAGCCATCACGTTCTCCTTCACTCTCAATGCTGCCTCTTTAATCTGCATACAGTGTATTTTAACAGCGGCTGTTGATGTGTTCACTTGTCTGTGTGAGATAGACAGAGGGAGAGTTTGTGGTTGATTTTCCTGTATGTTTATGGTTGTGTTTCTAAAAAGGAAAAGAGTTAGAATATATATATGGCTGTTTTCTGTGTGTGTGTGTATGTCTTCTTCTTCTCTGTGTGTTAACCTGTTTGTTTGTCCCTCTCATATCTCTGTAGTTGGCCATTTCTGGATTGGGATGGTAACAAAAAAATAAAGAAATAACACTCACCATTTTTTTCATTTCCCATGTCTGCGCTCTGAGGCAGAGGTTTAACTCATGCCTGACTTTGTAGTTCCCCCACACCTCACCCTCACCCACCTACCCACGCACCCCCCCCCCCCCCCCATCCTCCCATGATCCCATCTGAGACTGCATCT
>JAVQJL010086070.1:0-42728 GCA_036024295.1 Nannoperca obscura
TTTCTATATATATATATATATATATATATATATATATATATATATATATATATATATATATAAATCTTGTGTAGACAGATATGAAGAATGCTTTACTCGTGTTTTTGCTGTCCATCCACCAAGACGTCTTTGCTGCTCCAAGACAGAGGCGTGAAGCACAAACCTCAGTGCTCTATTGTGGGACCACAGTGAATCCATACCTACAGCACACGCTGCACCTGCTGTGGTCGCCGCAAACCTCAAAGGTCTGTCTGAGGATGTTGCAGCCCGCTGACAGACTTGTTGCTGTTTTCATCAGTTTAGGGAAACGCTTGGACTCGGTTGAAGTCAATAAGATCAGTTTCCCCCTGTAGCCTCTTCGATTTGTTCGTCCGTATCCCAGTGAGAAGAAAGTGATATTTGAGAATTTGGTCTTCCTTCAGAGGAGAATGCAATTCAATTCATATAACTGAGGTGTAATCGAGAGGTCATTGTCTCGTCGATGTCAGTTGGTCCACTCTAGATAGACGAGATGTTCACATCTGGTTATTATTTCAGATGTGACAGCTCTGATGTCGACATCTTTGAGGTCAGAAGTGGAAGATACAGTTATTTCCAAGCCGGTGTGTTTGAAATGTCATCAGTTTGTTCCTGGTGGTGGTTGTAAGCAACAAGAAGCAGAAGACGGTCTGTTTAATCAGAAGAGGGAACTGATGGGCAGTTCATACCAGATCCTTTCAAATGAATCATTGTTGTTACAGATGGTTATTTCCTTCTTTTATTTATCACTTGTTGTTTGTTTTATAAAGGATTTTAAAATCCTACAATATTATGGTAAGAAAAGGGGGATTTTGAAAAGCAGCCTTTACCTACGCTGTCCAAAAAAAAAAAAAGTTTAAAAACGATCCGGCTAAGCATTGAAGGATAAATCTCTAGTTGAGATGACAAAAAGCAGGATTATGTCTGTATTAAGCCTCTAACAGAGTAAAACAGTGGTTGGGAGGTGCTCGTTGAAGAGATTACAGCCTTGCTGTAAGAAAGCCTGTAAGCACTCTGCTGCCTTTATCTTCAAATGATGTCTTCATTTTGCTGGAAAACAAACAAGCATATTTAATGTGTTGGCATGTTTACACCTTCACATGAAGCGCAGAAACAGAGTGCGTCTGCTGGATTGTCACAGAGACTTGTGCTGTTTATTGGGTACGTTTCCTTTGCAGAATCCTTTATTCACACAAGTGGGGGTTTGAAAATATATGTACATGTTTATTATTGAAATGTTCTTAAAATAACTTTGCATGTGGGTTTCAGGCATGTATTTCTTTTGTCACAACCACCTCACATGCTGATGTGTTTGAGATCTTTTCAGATGAGTGTAACTGCATCCACCTATATGTACCTTTAAGAATCATAACTGGAACATGTTAAAGGAAACGCAAGGTTGTGACAATAAACAATAAAAAGTCTATTTCAGAAATCTCTGTTTTTACAATCCACTGACGTAAGTGAACAAGTGAAAGAAAATCATTTATGCTCACCGGTGTACAGACAGGTGTGTAGGAGAATAAATGAGGACTAAAAATATCACAATAATCTACTGCACACTGTCAGCACTCATGTAACTTATGTATCATATAGCTACGTTTTGGTACAATCACCTTTGTCAGGCATTTCAACATATTTACTAACACTGATTCTCTTATGAACCTTAAACATGAAGCTCCGTCTACTTGCAAACCTCACAGGCTGCACGTCTTTGAGTGGTGAGCAGTTCAACACGAGAGCGATTGTCCCTTACTGAAATATTTGAAATATATTTTTGTACACTTCCTTGCAAACAGCTGACCAACACATAATCCACTCTTTACAGTATGTTATTATTTTGTAGTGGCCGTAGCTGTGATCTGTAGCTGTAAGAAACCCTGTTTCTTTCTAATCAGACAGGCAGAGAATATACAGCAGGGTTAGTGCCACACTCCACCTATTGACTTAAAGTACTTCAGTCTGTGGCATGTGGCCAGTTTCTCCTCAGCCATAGGTATGTATGTGATGAAAGGGCAAAGAAGACCCTTGTGTAAAAAGAAGGCTCACATAAAATGCACAGGAAGGCTGGGATGAGTTAAGGCTCGGAGCTTTGTATAGGATTACGCTTTAGCTCTCGACAGCAAGAGTGCTTCATTCTTCTGAGTTTCTGTCTCCTTATTCTGTGCCTTTAGGATTCAAGGTTGCTTCAATAGGTGAGAGCCAGCGTGAGCTTTGAGGGCTGGTAAAAGTGTGGGGGAGAGGAGCAGAGCTATTGTTTTCCCTTTTTTTCCCAACACATTTTCGAAGCAAAATCTCTTTCTTTACGCATCCATGCCTCAGAAACTTGTCACCGTAGAAGGTCACTTGGTTTTCTTCATCGTTTTCGTCATCATCAAGGAAAAAATCAGAAGCATTAGTAAAACATGCAGCTGCAAATGACAGCATTAGTACAGTGAGCGTGCTTACTGTCTCGCTAAAACTCTTAAATGAATTGGACTCGTGCTGTTTTAGAGGCACTGGCCTCCCCAACACAGTGTTGTGAAATTGTACGGTTTGTACAAATTCCAGGTGAGATAAATGATCCCCCGAAAGAAAGGAAATGGTGAAAGACAAAACCACAGGTATATCAAGTACAGAAATGGTTGATATGCATAAACACAAAGGGGGTGCGCTACAAAGGGAGAACATTCTGCTCCGGTGAAACATCAACCTGCCTCCACATTGTTCCCAAATACCGCTGCCTCTTTTCTTTTTTTTTACTTACATTTATATTCATGATAACACTTATCTAACAGATGCAATGTGTTCTATTAACTGACTCACACACAATTTCCCCCAGATTTTGCCCACCCGCTGGGTGTGCTCGATGCCAGCCAGACTCATGTAGGTAATATGGGAGATTACACCTGTCACTTGTTCTGCTGCTTTTATATACAGAGCCTTCGGTGGATGTAATCCAAGGATTTGACATTATGCAGGACGCGAGTGAGCCTGCATACATACAGCTGCTCTACTCAGCTGCTCTAAAAGGAGTTAAAGTCTGTGATCACATATTTAGATGATCTAACTCTCTACAAACTGTTTGCTGGGTTCAAGGAGAAGCTTGTCATTATGGACTTAAGACAGAAAGACTGCTTGTGCCTCTGTTCTCTTTACAAGAAGGACAGCGCCGCTGACAAATTAGAAAATGTTTGTACTTGGGATTCAGTCTTCATAAGTTAAAGTCTTAATCATAACTAATTGCTAGCGATGCTGGCAGCATGGCTAGGGAAGGCAGTGTCGGACTGTCTGTTGGTTAATTGGTCCCGCACTTTGGTTCAGACTGACAACTTACTTTGACTTTGGCGATCCCATGACATTTTATCTATTGCCACTAGTAGGCGGAAGTTTTCACTCCCCCTGTGAAATATCTCCACATCTACTAGGTGAATTGGATCAAAATCGGGTCCACACACTCATGGTTCCCAGAGGATGAATCCTAATTACTTTGATGATCCCCTAACCTTTCTCCTAGCTCCATTATCAGGTCAAAATTTCAGTTTATCCAATGCCTTGGTTTATGACTAAATGCCTGCAAAAGGAATTCCCATCAACCTCAGCTGTGCTTTGTGTGTAGTGCAAATGAACACACCAAACTAACATGGTAAACAACATGTTAGCATTGTCTTTGTAAAAATGTTAGCGTGCTAACGTGCTAAACTATAATGGCGACATGGTCAACACTATACCTGCTAAACATTATACCATTAACATCAGCATGTCACCGGGAGCATGTCAGCATGTTGACATAAGCAACATAGCATTGCTGAGCCAAAGTACAGCCTGACAGCCGCCAGCAGGTCTGCAGCCTCACAGTTGTGTTGATCCTGTGTTTATCCTCACAAATCTTCAGGAGCACTTTCCTCTGGTTCTGTTCCCTACAGATTGCCTTTTTGTGACTGAATACTTCACCCGCACGCCTCGTAAGCTGAACTCTTTCAACTCCTTCGCCAGTGTGGAACTGTTCCACTTCAATGTGCCTGATGACACCATGATGGCCGTATGGAACCTCATCACCTTCAAGGAGCAAGGGGGCACGTTTGGAGACAGCTGCCCGAACCGGAATGTGACTGTGTAAGACACTGAGTTTGTCACATATTTTTCTTTTTCTCAAGTGTCTTGTGTTTGACGTGAAGCCCTTTTGTTTGTTGATGCTGCTCCTTCTGTAGGGTATAAATAGCTCATAATAAGCATCTAATACACTTTACCTTTGTTAAAAAGGTTTTAGCAGCTGGGTAAACCTGAGCAGTGTCAGCTGCAATGTCAACAGATGGAAGAACTGCTGTTAAAGCATTAGTTTGGCATTTGACTTTTAATTTTGCCTGTCTATTTTTATCATTTTGCAACGTTTGTCATGAGAGCTGGTATCACAGCTGACTCTTCTGTGTCTCTGTGATGGTGTGATTGATGTGGACATGGTTATCACATTGTAATATGTGGGGCTGGATATGATTATTAATGTTTTGGCTTTGAATTTTTCATATTGTAATAGACGCCATCTGTGCTCACGCTCTCAGCTGTTCCTAGGGATGACTTTTATATTTGACAGATGCCTCCACTGTTGAAAATATTAGGCCTAACAGGGATTGAATTTCGTCTTTGTGATTAATAGGTACTTCAGGTCAGGGGCTCCTCCAGTAATCAACCCCCTGTACACACGCTTCCCTCGGGATACAGTCGTCCCAGGATCCTTTTCTGTGACTCTCACCTGGACCCTTCCAAACCGTACGACAGGAGCATTCAACGTGACTAGCCCGCTCCCTGGAGACTGGTTCCTAGCCGCACATTTACCCAAGGATGAAGGCAAAATCTCAGTCAAGGTAAGCCTGAACATTTACCACAAATAAAAAAATCATTGTTTCTTGTTAAGCTTTGCATCTGTGATTTTAGCAATGTTGTTGGTGCTCCCAGTTATAAACAAACGGGAGCGTATCTGTGTTCCCATGATCCAATGTTCTCCAGCTCAATATTCTCCTAATGTGACACAACAAGGAGACCTTTGAAAGGGTTTTATGCTCTCAACCATGTTCGTTTATATGAAGAGACACGTGCTGGAAACACAGGACCCTGGGAACATAGGGATGAGCCCAAACAAACAGTGTGGACAGTGATGTCACTGTTCCATTATTCTGTTCAGCCATTGTCACTTTCACTGCTTAAGTCAACCATCAGATTTCTCCTTCAACAAGAGCCTACAGCCATGCTAGCAGCTCTGTGAGGCTATAAACAGGCACAGTGATGCTTTGAGATAAATGCTAATGCCAGCATGCTAACATTCTCACAATGCCAATGCTAAAATGCATATATTTGTATAATGTTTACCGTCCTAGTTTAGGGTGTTAGCATGCTAACAGCACTGCCAATTAACACCAAACACAAAGTACAGCTGAGGCTGTTGAGAATGCTGTGAGTCTTAAACCAAAGTATTGGACAAATTAAAATATTAAAATGATGACCTGATATTGGCACTAGATTAAACGTTAAGGGATAACCAAAGCTATTACATGAGTCAGTAGGATTTATCCTCTAGATACAATGAATGTCTCTACAATAGCTGTTGAGACATTTCATTAATGACCAAAAATGTCAACCATATGGTGGCACTAGAGGAAAAGTCAGAGGATAACCAAAGTTATTAGGATCCATTACCATGACGACCACGAGTGTCTGTACAACATTCCAATACAATCCATCCAATAGTTGTTGAGATATGTCTGAACCAAAGTGGTGGACCAAATGACCACCAGACCAGCATTACCACCCCTGGAGCCGTGCTAGCAAGGAAAATAAACTCATCCAGCATCAGCAGTAAGAGCAGCAAATAAAAAGCTTGCATCGCTGCTTTGTTATACATCACTCACTAATGGAGATTGGTAAAAAGGAATCTCATTTACGGGAAAGTGTTATGTAATATAACTTAAACGAAATCTACATCTACATCTAAAAGATGTAAATATTCGTTGCGATCAGTATTCCAGCTGGTGCTTCTGAGCTTAAAGAGGCAGAACAGTGTCAGAGAGTTTTTCTTCATCTCATCATGTTCTCCTATTTGGCCACATAAACAACTGCTGATTTCCATTTCAGGCAATTTATTTGTCACTGGCATGGTGCTCAATTGTGCTTCCTTTGTGGTTTCCACTGGCTGGCTAAGGTGTATCTGGAATACACAACAATCAAAAATATCATCAAAAGTTGCTATCAACATTGCATGTATGAAAGAATTGGTTTGCTTTGGGGGCACTGGGAATAGAAGCTGCTGTGTCGAAAATGTGACTAGCCTCCAATGACACACTGTATAGATGGAAATAACCTTTGGAAATACCTTTTTCTAGATTCTGCTTTTGAAGCAATTTTCAAGCAACTAAGATGTGATGTTTTCTGTTCAGAAAGGAAACACGCGTGGAAGCAGTGCAAGCAGAACGGGCGGGATGCACACTGCATTTCTAACACTCTCAGTCAATACTGAAGTTAGCACAAAGGATGTAAAGATTTAGCAGCCACAAAACAAAGAAGCAGTAATCATCTGTAAACATGTTTCTCTTTACACAACAAGATTAAAGAGTCATGCTTCTGTGTATTTGAGCATATATATATTTCATTCAGACGTCACTTTGTGTGAATTATTTGACCTGTGCAACTCTTTGAAGATTTACTCTTTTTTTCTCCCTCATAATGTCTTTAAGAAGACTAAAAGCAACACTGGACACTGTCCAGGCGCTTTTTCTATCGCTTGCTTGTCAAGACCAGGTACATCATATCCTGATCTGAAGTCATTACACATAACACAAAGCTCAGTGTTAATGAGGAAACTGATGGGAAGTGATAAGTAGAGTAAATTATATTAAATCTTTGCCCATCCATCCAACCATCTTTGTTCTAGACATTTTATCAAAGTGTAGGGCAACCAATTCATCTTGTATCTGGGGAATGGTGAAGCAGTTCGGTTTGAGCTGTAGTAATATAGTAATAAAAGCAAAGGGTTGTGGGAATTCTGTGAAGAAGACTCACATTTCTGGATTGTGTCTTTTCTCTCACTTACCCATTACTTAAAAAGATCTTCCTGTCTTATGATGATCATTATAATCAGGGTTTGACATAGTGGTGTTGCCACTGTATATTACCCTTTAATTAAATGCCGGATCAGCCTTGTCTACTGTCAGTACAATGGACCGCAGTTCCAGACTGCAAATTCATAAAAGCTGTAAAAAATATAATAATATATAATATAATTTCACACATTATTTACTAACACAATTGTTCATATGTGTGTTTGTTTAGTAAATTAGTAAATTATACTTAATCTAAAAACCAGACACATTAAGTTATCTTTGCTTATATTCACCTTTACAATCTAATGCCGTCTAACATATTATTACTGTAATAAATCCTTCCTATGTGAGCCTTAAAATGACATTGAGAGGTGTTCCTTTCTGTGTCATTCATTAGTGTATTCAGAATATAAGACACTCTCTCAATATAATTCATTTCAATACAACAACTGCAAAAAAACGACCATAGCATTGAATGAAGTTGGACATAAGCTCTCAAAGGTTGCATTTATTGCAGCACTATTGCGATGGATTGCATTAGATTGTTCAGGTGTACCTTATAAACTGGAAACTCAGTGTATACCCGAGAGTTTTCCCTAAAGTTGCGTTGTCTCAGTTGGTCATTATGACTGAAAGTGCTAAAATAATGCAATTAGTCAGGGTTTCATTGGGGAGTTTTAGAACTCTATGGGCTAAATGGATTTTTAGAGGCTTTAACATCCTGCCAAGACTGACATTTTGAGGAAAATAAATAAATGCATTTATCTTTTGTGTCATGAAAATTATAATATTTAAAGCTATTGAACACCAAATCAAAAGCTGTCTGCACTTAGAGTGTCAAAACATTGGCCTTGTCAAGTCAACTTTATTTATAGAGCCCAATATCACAAATCACAATTTGCCTGAAGGGGCTTCACATACCCATATTGGTTGAGCCTTAATTAAAACCCAACTTGCTCACCAAGACACGTGCAGGTTCCGACTGACAGGTTGCAATAAATCAATAGGTCACCGCGGCAGCTCCCGGACTAATGTCACATGCCACAGTAATTGTGGCTCGAGCAGGAGGGGTTAGCGACTGGTTGACAGAAATGAAGGACCTCATTTAGCATTCACACCTGTCCTTTTGAATCAGGTGCAAAAGGCCCCCGTTCCTTTTAAAAACAAATCTTACAGCAGACCGTGTGCAGAAACAATGCACGGCCTCTAAGTCATTCTGTCTGCTCGGCTCATCTCACAGAGTAATGCGCATCAAGCATTAGTGGTTCAGCAACGTGAGTGAAATTGTGGGTGCATGTTACGCTCTGTGGCAGGCAGAGGGAGGACAGAGTGATATTAATCCAGGAGGGGGACAGGCTTCATGCACACAGTCCATTAGGAAATTTCAGCCAGTTTGAATGATATCTAATCTCCTCTTTACCAGCTTTTAAGAAATATTGGTGTGTTAACCACTGAAATGCCGTCTGACTCGCTGCTGTGTTATCTTTGCAGGGTCTGTCTGAAGAGTGCCAGTATCTGTTCCAACCTCAGCTCATTGTCCAGAGGCTAATCGGGATTTCAGTGCTTTATCCTGGATACTTCATAGACCAGATGATCCCCGTTCATAACAGATCTGCTCTTTATAAGTAAGTCTTCTGGCTGAGCTTCCAAAAACCCAAATTTAGGATGAGTTGGCTTTGAAATTTCACACTTAATCATATATTACCTAAGAGAAAATGACACTTTGTTGCACCACCTACCTCCCCAGTCCACTTCCTCATCTGTTATGATTTTCCTGGAGTCTTCTCTATAAGCTCATCTTGCATTTTCATTAAAAAAAGATGCAATTTTCAAATGTTTGCTCATAGTCTGAGCACCTTTATTAACTTCCCCTTCTCTAAAAGTCACCTCAGCCACGTGAGCAGAGCAATATGAGTTCAAGGTTTATGTGTCCTTCTTCCTGATATTTTGAAGCTGCCTAAAGAAAAAATCTGTATGTGAAGGGTATAGAAATGTTACTTTATTATTTAAATATTATATATACAGTATATTTACACCTAAAGTAAGTTGTTGTGTGTAGTAAGTTAAAGCATCAGTCTATATAGAGTAATGGTATAGTTATTAAAGGACAGGCAAAATCCAATAGACCATTCATTCAAATGAAAGTTATGACGACTCTGCAAAGGTATATGTTTGTCTGCTAAAGACAAAGGCAAAGTGTATTCATTTTATAGAGTACTGCTCTATATTTTGCTGTATGATATAGTATATAGCCTAGGTTGATATTATTATTGCCTAAAACATGTTTCTGTGTGTGTGTGTGTTTGTGCGTGTGTGCTTCTGCAGAGTGTTCATCCCCAATTATGTATCAAAGGTAAAGGTTCAGTTGGTAAACTGCAGCACCAAGAACAGGAGTAGTGACAGTTGTCCCGTAGTGCTGAAGATAAGAGCGCGGGCGCCACCGGTGCATAACTCAAGTGCCCTCGACTGCAGGGAGTGGAACCCTTGTGAATTAGACACCCTCGTACCTGCCTGGGAACAATGGTACTACATCCTGGTGGACAGATATCTCACTAACAGCAACGTCTACTTCCGCATCGGGGTGCAGGTCACAGGTGAGTTTGGTTTTTTTTGCGATTAAAATAATCTACACACGATTGTTAATTTAAATCAATCATTAGTTCAAGCTTCAATTTACAATTACAGTACTAATGTAGCAAAAACCAGGGGGTAGCTCTAACCCATTTATCATTTTATTGCTTATTTCATAACTTTTTAAGTGAAACACGAGATTTGAGCACACTGGTATTCTTGCAATGTTTTAGTCCCATCAGGGTTTTTCATACTGTTATTTTGTAAATGTGAAATTTTACCAAATTTGCCAATTAAATGTGATGATTTAATGATTATTTGATGATTACAGATAATGTGTTGGATTTCTCTTTTCTCTCCTAATTTTCAAATATATTTTTATAACGTTTATGCCTCAAGTCGGCTTTTTGCTTCCAGTGGTGTTCGTATTTTTCTTCCTGCTGCTTTTGATGTGTAATTAAAGACGATGCTGGAGTGGTTTCTATAAACTCTGAAAACTCATAAATTAGGCCAAACAAAAGCTCAAACTAGATCTCTCTGGCATATCATCCAAAATTCTACAATCAAAGTAATAACAAGAATTGTGGCTTTCAATCAGCACAGGTGCTGTTTAAAAATGACAAATTCTCTTAAAGCTTTTAAAGCGTCTGTAGGTTGCTCATGTTTCTCCCAGATACATGGGGCAGAAATGTTTTTTTGCACATATGTTTTGATGGGAAAAGGCAGACCAGACACAGTTGAACCATTAAAAGGCTTGTTCAAGAAAAGACCAGAGCCCAAACGGAGGCGATTCATTTGGGATTGCTAAGAGGCCAGTGATACCACGCTTAAGTACTACATGCTGTTTTGGGGTTGTGGAGAGCTGAGATATTCTTTATGCTCACTCCGCAGGGATGGCTCACAAATCTGTGGGAAGTCTACTCCCATGCAGCGATCCCCTCCCTCTGTTGGACACTATACAGTGCACTTTGTCACCATGGCAACACAGACACTAATTATTCACACTCTGTTTCTCCCCCTGCCTGCCAGGCAAATCTTACTTGACCTTTTGTGGATTTAAATTGAAAAACACCTCAGGTTCAGGGAACATGTGGAGTCCTCACCTTCTCATGCTTTCTCACTGTTATTGGTTATTGTTGTTATGAGCTCTCTATATGTGTGCCCTTACTTGAATTCAGTCCAATTTACAAGTGTCATGGTCGCTGGCTAGACAGGAAGTGGTGAAACTAGGTTGCTTTTTATTATTTATTATTGTTATTTATACAATATTTTCACTGCAGGTGTCTTGTCCTCAATAGATGATTAGGCACGGAAAAGAGTTTGTGTTACGCTGTATATGAAAGCATAATTAAGCCAATTCTTTGGATTATGAATGTTATGAAACAGTATGTTTACATAGCCCCTCCACTTCCAGCCACCCACACATATACATATATAAAAAGATGTGCTATATATTTGGGTCTTTACTGGTTTTACACAGATTTTACTTGTTTCTGCCAAAGTTACATTTGCTTCGAGCCAGCAGTATTTGGTATGTCAGTGTTTTTAGCAGTGCTTCAGCTGCCTGAACGGACATCAAAATACTTCAGAGACAACACTATGCAAACGAGGCAGAGCTAGAAAAGCCTTTGAAATCCTTTCCCCTTAGGGATTGACAATATTTAATGGTACTTTGCCAGTTGCCATCGATGACCGTTTTGCAGTGAGTTGCTTTGTGTTGAGTGAAAGCATACTGTTTGCAATTACTGTGAATCTTTGTCTCATTAAAAAGCAGTGTACAGCGCAGAACCTTGCTGTTTACATTATGGAAGCCAGCCGAAGGGGATCATTTCAAACATTTGCAAAAGACTTGGTTGCTTAGCATGCATAATAACATAAGTAAAATAACTGACTTGGTTATTGCCAGGAATTGGTTGTTTGATTTCACGATAGGGGTTATTATTACAGTACACACACGATGTTGCAAGGTGCATTTTTAAAACCTTCTGCAACAAGCCAGTGAAAATCCACCTGTTCAGCTCATACTGGAATAGGTTTGATTGATTTCCTTTGTGAATTTGATGTCTTCCTCCTCTGACTAGATTGCTCCAAGTCCAATTTGTCAAAGGACCAAGCACAGCCCAGCTCCTCCATGAACATGCCTCAGTCTTTTGGAACAGCGATGGGTTTCTCCCTGTCTGATACGCTGTCAATGGCGGCCATGCCCAGCCTGTCGCAGAACGCCAGTCACCTGCACACCTCAGAGGACAGCATCATATACCTTGCCCCTGCTGTCGACACTAACAAGTGCTGGCCCATCCGTCCGACTCTGCGCAATGAGCTGGACACCTTCTCAGTGCACTTCTATGTCTTCTTTGGTCCAAATATATCGATTCCACCGGACAGAGCCGCTGTGTTCGCCATCAACCTGATGCCTGTTTTAGACAGTGGAGGAGTCCTCAACATGGAGCTCAAACTCAACATGGTGAGTTGCTCTGATGACACTATGTCCCTGCTTGTTTTAAAGTCATAATCCATGATCCAATTGTAAAAACTAATCGACAGGTATTATTCTAAAGATATGAACATACGATTATATTTAAATTTATGATCAGTTGATATTCCTATTATCAAGCCACTTCAATTAGGTACACGTATGTTAATTTAGCTCCAGTTATGTCAAAAAAGTGAAGGATTGGGAAATATTGATTATTTGATATCTTGACAATGCTTGAGATTTGCTTATATATTGCATAATTAGTGTACTTCTAGTTTATCAATCAAAGTGAAGATGTTTAAGGATTCTTAAAGGAGATATTATGGTTCAAAGTACCACCCTCACCCTTCACCTGCTGTATGCTTTGCTGTTGCAAAGGATTAGATAGCAATCATTAAAGAAAATATCCAACAGTTCCTAACAGCAATGGTGAATAATTGGGCCCAGAAAGTGTCTGGCTGAGCTAGCCTGCTAAATATGGATGCTCGTATGGTTACAGTCTTTCCTGTGAGAGCTGGAAAAGTTCACAGTGACACAGGCGCCAGTGTTTGGGCGTGTGACATATGTCTCTAATTGAGAGCAAACAAAATGCAAAACTCAGCCAAGCAGGGGTTGATATGTCTTTGTTAAGCTGTCCTCCAGATAGTCATGGCATTAGGAATGCACCTGCAGTGGCTGGAGGTCTATGGGGAGGCAGAAACTGGAGAGCTACAAGCTGGCAGATGGACTTTTGAACATTTTACTCCAAATAGAAAGCAAGCCAGCCAGTGTGGAAATAACTAGAGGATGAAGCATAAAACCCTAACAGATATCTTTGTTTGTTCAGTTCAAAGGAATATCCTGACATTTTGGGAAATAGGCTTTTTTCACTGTCTTCCTGGGAGTTTGTTTCATATCAGTTTCATCTTTTTGCATTCAGGGAAGATATTGGTCAAAGATATTTTTAGCCTACAAAAAAAGAGGAAAAAATGTGTCCTTCCAACAACTCTAAAATGAACAAAACAATCTCACCACGAGGTCCATTCAGTCGCTATTCTAGAGCTTTTGATCGTATCCCATGATCTTCTTCAGCAGATGGAGTTACCCGGTTTCATCGAATCATAGATGTTTCAGTATTCAGAGCATTTTAAGTAGACACTTTTGCTTAAAGCTTAAGAGTAATTCTAGACCTTGGGAACAGTAGTTTAAAGCTCCAAAGCAGCCACTGAACAAGGACCTTGTGGTGAGATTGTTTTGTCAACTACTGTTTCTCAATTTTAATATGATCTACTTTTAAATCTGCATCTTCTTTGCAAACCAGCCAACAATAAATCCAAGAATCACCCGCGTTGTGAAAGCGTGCAGATCCATGATGCACTTCCACTACAGTGAGCCCATGGATCCCTAGAAAAAAGCTTCAGTACATAATCTAATTGCTCTAAACATGTATCAATACAACGTAAATAGAAGCTGAATGGATTAGTCGATGTATTGATCCGTTGATCGAAAACTAATTTCCTGGTTTTCATTTGCTATGATATTGAACACCTTTGGGGCTTGGACTGTTGGTCGACAAAACAAGACATTTGCATTTATTGTCAGCTTTGGCTCTATAAATAATGCCTGGTTAACCGCTGCTGAAGAATTAGTTTGTGTTGAAATGTGTAAAAATGACAGGTTTGAAGTTGTCATGCTGCCTGTGTGCTGTTTCTCCCTGCCTCCGGACTTAGTGATAAGCTATGGGCTAAACACGTTTTTCATCTCCGCTGGACACACGGAGATGAAATTGATAATCGATCTTCTTATCTAACCCCTGGCAAGAAAGCAAACAGCCTAATTTCCCAAAATGTCAGAGTAAAGCACAAATAGTTGACTGTTAAGGAAATTAAAATAATTGACTGTAATTATTTTGGTGGTTTATTGATTGATTGCTCTGTTGATGTGGCGACACGGGGGACTAGTGGCTACTGTCGTCTCACAGAAAGATCGTCCTTGGGTTTAAACGGCAACCCGGGTCCTTTCCCTGTGCGTTTTTTTTTGTCCTCATGTTTATGTGCTTCACCCGACAGTTCAGTCAGGAGAACCTCTGTTTGTATCTCTGTGTTAGCCCTACTATAACGATATGTCCTTTGTGTTTTCCTGCCCCATGCATTCTGACTCCTCCCACCCACTACCCCACACCCTAGTATAGACATAACCGTGTATAATTGGTTGATTTTAACTGGGTGGATTCTGCGGATGCAACAGAAATAGTATGTTGTGAAGAAACCTGGTTGCTGTGATTGTTTTATGAGCCGCAATGTGTATTCTACAGAGACACTGTCATACTATATTATTCTATGGACAGATTCCTCCCCCCTCGGCGGTGATCTGTCACTAGCTTGTCTCGGGCGCAGAATCCAGTCAGCCGCTGCCAGTGGGGAACTCTGGCAGATTTGCAGGGCTTTAGGAGACAATAGCTGGAGCTGCTTGTCTGCCTTGCATGTGTGAAAGAGTGTGAAAGGAATGCATATGGCTTTTATTTCCACTGATACCTCGACTGGCAGTGGATCGGTTAAATCGGTGGGGCTTATGCAAAAAAATAAATCAATGTGTATCAATGTACGCCTTGTTAGCTTTTATATGTTAGTTATTGTTTCACAATATTACACTATCCTCTAAGTATGGGAGACCAAAAGTGACGTAGGAAATAAATAAATTAATACATGAGCATGATACATTCATAAATAGACATTTTGCCCAAACAAAATACATACATTCATAATGGCCACATTTATTGATATATTTATATACATCCACATTTATTGTTAGTTTGTTATCAGCCAATGAGAACCAGGAGAGATCATGACACAGTTGTGTGACGTCATCTATCATTATCACACAGGAGATGAGGAAATGTGGTAATAAATGTTGAAAAAAACAATGTGGAAATAAATATTTGAATAAATGAATGTAGAAATGAATAAATACAGAACATATATAATATTTTATTATTTTTATTATATTTAATGAAATATTATTTCATTAATCTATCTATCTTCTTTGTGGCAAAAGTATGATTTATTTATCTGTCCATGTTGTTGGCACTGTGTCCTTCCTGGCACATATCCTCTGCATAACTCCTGGGAAACGTTGCAAAGCAAAATCCATGAGTACACAACAGAGATTAACTGGCATTCATTAAAGAAAGTTTGTATCTGCAGCATTTTTATGATCAGGGTTGAAATATCAGTCTTGTGGTGGTGATGCTTTTGAAGCGATGTTTATTCAGAAGCGTTTCTACTGTACTTTTCTTGTTAGTAACCTTGAACATTGCTGTGCCACTCACATTCCACAGTCAAAACTAACAGCTGCATAATGGATCAGGCATATAAATCACAATATTAAATGTGGACAATGTAGCAATGTTCACAACGTTATAAAGTGCTTTACAAGTAGCAACAATAAATAAAATGCCCAAACTAAATTAACATTAAAATTCCAGACATGAATTTAAAATGGGCCACAAAAAAACAACAAAACAGGCAATGCCCTGACAACAGGAATGTATTTTAAGAAGTGATTGAAATGCTCTTTTTTCTTTCGGAGATGGAGCTGGAAGACAGATTGAGCCTCCAAAATTATCAGTAAAATCTTCTTTTCAGTTACACACACAAAGGCAGAGTGGAGTCGAAAACAAAGGAATTTCCTGGTTTCTGCAGTGCTTGAAAGCTTCAGACGGTAAAAGGATCAAACATATCACAAAATAATCATCTGCGTCTTCAGAGCATTTTGCTTCCTTCATTTGATATGTTTCCTGCTGAAACAAGGTGGTGGTGGGCACGTAACGTGTGTTGACCGACAGAATATTAGGGATTTTTTAGGGAAACTGAACTATATCATAAAATGGAACTTAAGTATGCGGAATTAAACTCTTTAAGATGATTAGGCTACGCACTTTGTGTTGCTCGTTGATTTGCTCAGTAAGTCGTTGGCGGGTATACAGACAACATTAAAGTGGCGGTAGCCGGGCTTCATCTAAGCCACCAATAAATGTTTATCCATCACTAAGTAGTGGATCAAATTAGGGCTGGGAGGGGGTTTGTTATATTATTAAGGACGGCATCCTGTTGAATCCTCACTAATGAACCACACGTCATTTGAAAGCACAGAGCCTCATGTTTCCGTCCGTGGAAGCTATTTTAAGATGCTAATGTCGCTGCGGCAACTGTTGCTTAGTTTATGACAACGCATACAAAATAGAACAGCAAGGGAGTGGGGGGGGGGGAGGAGGGGTGAGAGCCATGTTTGTTATCCATTAATTTGGGTCAGTAATGTATCACTCAGACTAAATTCCAAAGAGTTTCCTTCAGAAGAGATGGGAATTATAACTGTTATCAAAAGGGTTCAAAAATTTCATTTTAATTATTTTCTTAATTATGCACAAAAAATGGGGGTGCTTGTTAATCTCGTTTTGGGGGATTTCTCTGTGGATTAAAATAGAAATGTTTCCAGGATGTATTGATTATGTTGATCATATTTTTTACATATTTATTTAAAAAATGCAGGGATTTTATTTGAACCCCTTGCATATCAGTTAAAGTGAGAATAGGTGGTTTTATTTATTCGTATTCCTCTCATTTTAATTGCAAAATGCAGAGGAAAACAAATGTCTAAAAACCTTTGATGGTATTTTTGGCTGGAGTTTTGCTGTGAGCCTCCTCGTGCACAGTGATGTCATCACTCATCAGATCACTCATGAAGTAATGAGATTTTGAAGCACCGCATAAGAAAATGCTTTACCTTGTTTTTTTCCCATTTGTTTTTGGATCAGTTTTCAAAGTTGTCAGGTGGGCCATTTACACAAAGCAAAAAAACTGTCCTAAGTCAGTCATACTGTAAGACCTCCGTGGAGCTTTATCTGGGCCAGGAGGAGGGGCAACATCTTTTAAGGGGATGTACTTCCTCATTACCCTGCTGCACCTTCTCAGTCATACAGGTCTTTAAAACATCCTTAACAATACTGTTGCGGTGACTTTCTGGGACTACTTGTATGGACAGATTATGTCTGGACACAGACGTGAACAAGGCCCCTCATTGAACAGAGTGGCAGTTTTGTGTCTCTTGAGCAACATTAGCAACCCTAATTCTACTGTACCCATAAGTGCTGCTATTGGTTGAATACTGCACCTGAACACCAGGTTCCTGTGAGGTGTATGAACTGTGTACAAAACTTAACAACACAAAATAACAAAGACATATCTGACTTATTATGGGCAGATATATATTATGGGACTTTTATTAGGATCAAGCACAAAACAAGGATAAGAGTGTACAGTCAGACTGTATTAGATATTCCAGTCAGGACCAAAGTGGTGGACTGATTGATAGGCCGACATTGCCAAGCTGCTAACACGGCTAAAAACATGCCTACTTTTGACTGAGGTCTTTGACGTACCCACCAGAAATGGTGATAACAGCCACTTCATTTAATAGGTCTGACTTTGGGGGCCCCCTAACCTGTTTGGGCCCCCTAACCTTGGGCCTGTGTCTGGTATGCCTGTCTGATAAACCATCCATGAGTGTTTCTCGCTCAATCCTTCATCTTGAAACTGTAGGGCAGAGTCGGGACGAAACGGGGGAGGAGGAGAAGGGGGGTATCTTGAAATGCCAGTGGGCGTGATTGAGTCTTACTACCGAGAGAGTACAGGCCAGATGGTGAGTTTAGGAAGCCTGAAATCTCAGCACCTGGCAAAGTGTCTGTAGAGTCATTGCATTAATCAACAACTTTTTCAACTCCCTGCATATACATTAAGCTCATTTTGTGCAAGAGAGAGGGGGTGGGGATAGAAATATTATTTATTTAAGAAATAATTGCCTGAAGTTATCCTTATACCTCCAAGCATATTTCATTTCATGTTGTGTGCTCGTTTCGCAAAGTTTTTGTCTAAAAGAGAATCATTTTCACATTTCAACATGCTGCACCTCCTCTTCGTTCCCCAAAACAGAGACACTCACACAATAAATTAGAAGGACTTTTCAAACTTATGAAGTGTCGAATGTGATGCCTGAGTACACAGTGATTCTTTATGAACGCATGTAGTAATTTCTTGCAGCTATTTGTACTCCTGTTGTTCTTTTACTGGTGGACCAGATTGGGCTGCAGTGGTCTCCTTTCACCTCCCTGCAGAGTACAGACAATTTGTATAAGCATATGCGGTTCCCAACGCTTGAATAATTCTCCAGGTTTTTTTTTTATATGCATGAGCGCTAATGTATAATTGATGCTTTAAGGAGATAAACTGCCAACATCTTCATTTAGGTGCCTCAAGCCAGACAGGGAGAGCAATTTCACTTGATTTGTTAGTTTTAAAGTTTATTATCTCACGGCTGAGTAGAAATGAAACCTGAGGTAATCATGAAGAATGTTAGCACCCAGACATGATGGCAGCAGATGGTTGATGGTTGGATGGATGAATGACATTTGCTTGTGTTTCCTCCTGCAGTCTACGCTGAAAGGATGTAATGTCACAGTGTTTGGCTGCCTGAACCATGGGATGCCTCTTTTCTTACGGGAAAACTCATCACTGAAGTGTGAATCAGGTATGTCAAATTTAATCTTTGAAAAAATAGCCAAATGTTATGTAACCCCCAAATGAAAAAACGTGTATTTTTCCACAAGAATGGTAATTCATGCCTTTTCTGTGTCAGGCTCACCTTTCAACAACAAAAAACACTTTTCCAGCTCTTCCAAATTTTCACGATTCATCCACAGTTTACTCAAACTGTTCTGCTTAAACCTCAGCCAACACTTCAGCTGACATCATCTTTCAGTTTAATCAGTGGAAATGGTGCTAATTCCTTTCAGGACTCCCACTTTAACTGACACCTCAAGCTCAATAAATTGCCTACACACGGCTGACTTTTCAACTCCTTTCAGCACATTTGTTTCAACTGATACTTTAACTGCAGCTTAGTGCTTACACCTAAACTGACACTTTCAGTATTTGTGTTTGACTGCATCTTTAACTCTTTCAGTAATTTGATATGTTTTAGCTGCAAAATTTCAGAATGTCATATTTTGAAGAAATCTGTGTATGTGTAAACCTCTTTCCATGTTAAACTCTCTGTTTCACTGTTCTATCATTGTTTTCTTCTGTTGCAGAATCGGTTGCTGGGTTTTTCCTTTCTGTGAACACCTCGACTAATATCACCAAATTGAGGATTCCCTACCCACAAACAGGCACCTGGTACCTCAGTCTGCGCTCTCTATGTGCCACTGAACATGGGTAAGATAGGCAATACTGCTTCTCTGTTTCTATAGACAGTTGTTTAGCTTCATGTTTAGCTTCATGTTTAGCCTACCGACGATCTTCTCGTGTAACTCTTGGCAAGAAAGCCAATAAATGTATTTCCCAAAATGTCTATTCCATTAACTATTCCATTAAAATGGAAACAATGGTGTAACTTGTGTGCTCTGGAGTAGTCAACCCAGAAAGTGTCAAAAACAACATTTACAAGCAGAAATTCACAGAAACCAGATGAATGACTGTTGCTGACAGTCTCAGTCATTTCTCTGACTTGGTCCCGGAACAACCCCAGAGAGGCAATGTTTGCTATCAATTACAGGAAAACAATTGCAAAATAGAAAAAATTAAATATATTTTTTAAAACTCATCTTTTTATAGCAATCACAAGTTTATTTACCAAAATGAATAATTCAGCGCTGTAATGAAGGCTCACTGGTGCTGCCTCCCTCATTCAGCCACATCCTCTCCCATCTGTCATTCATTTGGGATTGGCTTCATAAATGTGCTTCTGGTGCACCCACCTAGCATATGACATGGAAGAGGGTTAGAATTTGAGGTTTAAAAAGCAGATTTTTCTTAGATTCACATTTGCATATTAGGAAATTATTAAAACGATTTTTTTTCTGAGATCGGACACAGACCTTCAAATAAAAGAATCCACCGTAAAAACCTATTTCAACATTATAGCAGGGTACCTTGAATCTCTGAATCTGTTTCATTTGGTGTACAGTATTTTTCTGGTTCAACTTACTCTAACAACAGTATTACTTTGAGATATTTCCCGGGCAGCTACAATGAATCTGACTGCACAAAATCTTTTGCATTATTCTAAAGTGTGAAAAGTGAATTTCAGTCAATTTCGCTGTTAGTCTTTCAGGCTCAAAGAGGAAGAGCTTCCTTTTCTTTTTCATTATTTTGTGCCAACATTCACCATTCATACAGGTTGAAAAAAAGATGCAGCGACACAATTTTTTATATATATACTTACAAGGCATGTTGGGTTTTTTAAATAAAATTAACTCTTAGGGTTGTTGGAAGTAAATGTCGGAAAGAGAAGGAGCAAACATTTTTTCCATTAAGTTGTCTAACGCTTATGTTTTTCACGAGTTCTTAAGTATTAGCTATTCAGCAGATTGAGCTGTTTTGCCAAACCCTTAATGGCATGAACAGAATGAAATTAAGCAGATTTTTCCTGGGCCACTTGGGAGTTCCAATTGACTTTGAATAACAAATAATAACAGATGGTGTGGGACATGGTCTCATGCTCACATTAGAGCATTGCTAAGGTATGAAATTGTGAAAAACACATCACATAGCGATGTGTTAAATTTCCACCTATTTACACACGCTAAATCAATCAGGTCTTGTTAGAGAAGAAAGGAGGGAGTGTGAATGATAGGTGCTCTTCAAGACTACAGTTACGTTGATTGATGTAATTTAAAAATAACGAAGCTAGCAGCTGTTAATTAAAAGATGGGTTCTGGGAAAAGGCGAAGAAACACATTTGTTACCTCCTGGAGTTTCACACTTTGTGAGTGATTAAATAAGCTAGCATTTAGAAGATATTATGCAAGCACGAATATTAAAAATCTTTTATTTTATCCAATTTGGTGTCAGAGAGTAACAGAGTAAAGTTGTCTGACACCTGACAACCTTACAATGACCTTTTAAACTTCAACATGCTGTGATGATGATATTGCTGGAGAAGATAAAACAAGACTAAGATTCTATAGCCACACTTGTGGCTCTGTGAGGCTATGCATGGATGTCAACATGCTATGCTAACATGCTCTGAAGGACAGTGCCAACATGCTGATATATTGATTTTGCAAGTATAATGTTTACCATGTTTACCATCTTCATGTAGCAATATATGCCAAAAAACACTAAACACAAAGTACAGCCGAGGCTAAATGTGATTAGTTTTGCCGTTTCTGACCATAAACTAAAGTATTTGACAACCTGACATTTTGAACTAATGATGTTCAAATTACATTTAATAATATATCCAATAGTTAATGAGATATTTTAGTCTGAAAGCAGAATGTTTTAGTTAAAATCCTTTTAAAAGTTTCCTTCACAATGGTAATAAGGTACTTAAATACATCAGTGGTGCTGCAGTGATGTTCCTCTTAAAAGTTTGGAAAATGTTTAATTTTAACTGTTGTTAAAGGTATGTTTTCAAGGTTAGCAATATACTTGAATTTAAATATACTCAACATAATCTATCAACGCAATCACTCATGTAAACCAAAAACATTTTAATATTTAAAATGAGACGACCCTGATGTCATGTTTGTTTGTCTCCTGGCTTTTATAGTAACAATTTAGATGTGATGATAAAAGCTTTGAGAGTCTGGACATTTAAAAACCCAAGGTTTTACTCTTAAAAAGCTGCAAGAACCCTGTCCAATGTTCTGCCTGTCTGTGACTTTTCCAGATTTGAGGCTTGCACCAATGTCACCGCCGAAGTGTATATGCGCTCATACCTGACTCCATGCATCAATGACTGTGGGACATATGGACAGTGCAAGCTTCTGCGCACCAACAACTACCTTTATGCTGCATGTGAATGCAAAGCAGGTAACAGTTTACTTTAAAACTCTCTGGCAGTGTAGTGCATTGCATTGCAAGTGTATTTTCAGGCTCACATGGAGAGATGTTTTCCTCTTTGTTTGTTGATTTAAATTTATGCACAGTGTGAATGTGAACAAAATTCTGATTAAGTGGTTTACTTATTTCTTCTTTTCATTCTATTTTGATTTTCTAATTGCATTTACACGCACTAAACCCAGTCATGGAAGCCAGTTACTAACAAAACATAGCAAGTTGTTTGATAGAAGTGGAGAAATGATTTTATAAATATGGTGTATACTCAACAATGCCTTTAATTATTAGTCAGTAATTAATTATTAGCTAAATGCGTGAAATTGGGTCATCACTGCTGCAAAGAATTTTTAATTAGTTGTAAAGTACATCATGCAGAGTTGCATGATACCGGTCGCCTTCCAGAATTGAACTGACAATACAGCTATTAAATTGTATGTGCCGCTGTCCACTGAGTCACACGGCTGCCTGGTATTAATCTTCTAATATAAGCCGTTTTGATAAGACAATAAAACAGGCTCTTAATTACGAACAGCTTTTCAATAAAAGATGAGCTTATGAAACTAAACAAAGCATGTCCTCTGAGGCTTTTTTAAATCCCGCCTTTGATCTTCTTTTATCAGAGCTGTTTTCTCTTCTGTTAAATTCATTGTCATACTTCATACGTGCGACTGCTTCCTGGCAGGCGCTTTGCATTCAGCACTTGCCCTTGGCCCGTCTCACACTGAAAACCCTCTGTTCAACAGTGCTCACGAATATTTCATTCACACTTTCTCATCCAATCCACCTTCTGATACGGATCCAATTTAAGTGCCAAAGCAGTGGTGTTTTAACATAGGCCGTCCACACCAGGAGGCCCTATTGTGCAGAGTAAACATCTTCTAACGTATCTGTTTTCGATTATTTTCCACAGAGAAATGTCTGTTTATAAGAAAGGCCTGATGAAGCATTCATCTTGTCAAGAGATCAATATTTTATCAATCTGAAGAGATACTATAAATTCTAAAGGAATGCACTTTTGAAACAAACTGATCTACAGTACAATTTCTTCTCATCCATTCAACCAAAAGATTTAAGATTTCTAACTTTCCAACCTATAAAGCCAGCAGGCACAAAAGCCCTTTCTCCTTGCTTAGTACAACATACAGTACACTACTGACTGTGTTTGTGTGTGTTAGGCTGGGATGGCTGGGGATGCACAGACAACTCAGAGGCCTACTCCTACAGTTTCCAGCTCCTCTCCACTCTGCTGCTGTGTCTCAGCAACCTGATGTTTGTCCCGCCTGTGGCCATCGCCATCCGAAGCCACTACCTGCTGGAGGCTTCAGTCTACATCTTCACCATGTTCTTCTCCACTGTGAGTGACTGCCACACAAACAAAAGTGGTGCATGATCCAGCCTCTATAAAAAAAACAGAGTTGACCTATAAAATAGTTTTGGGGCTGATAACAGCACAGACATCCGGAAAGCCGCTTTAGCGCTTCATCTGCAGCTAAACTAAACTAACATTTTCAGTCAGTTACTGCAGTAGAAAGAAATACACCGATGCTATCATGATAAGCATATCTGATGCTTTTAATTATTAATGCAAGATACCATGTTAAAGGTACACTGTGGAGTTTTTGACACGTAGTCATGCAATGGAGCATGTATTGTGTACACGCACAAGGATGCACATCAACGTGAGTGAGCAGTTGGGTGACACAATGCTTGTTCCTACAACTGGTTTCATGCTATTCCACTGACGCAAAGAAACGTAGCAGTGCGCCAACAAAAGCACGGAAGAAGGACAGTGCAAGCCAGCAAATGTGAATGCAAACATCGTCTGTTAAGCCTTTAAACGTATTCATGTGTTACTCTTAAGATGACTCAATAACCAGACATCTAATATTTGTGTAGTTTTGGTTGAAAGTAAAAGTATGAAGAAACACAAAGCCTTTTTCAGAAAGTAGTCAGGTTGCTAAAATAAATGACCAATTTTGGGCTAAATTTAGACCAAACCAGAAAGACCCATTACTTAGTTTGAAGGTAGTCGGGCGAAGTCAACAGACACCTCGTCAAACAATATTGTGCATGTTAGCTGTTGTCAGGTAAGAAAAAACTCACCATCTATTAGCAAAGAGTTTTAATTTGACTGAATCCATTTTTCTTATTGGCAGCTGTGCCGAGTGTTCTTTTCTGGCACATCTGCTTGTTGCTCTAACGCAGCCTTTTGCCCGTCTCTTCCAACAGTTCTACCATGCATGTGACCAGCCGGGGATTGTGGTCTTTTGCATCATGGAGTATGACGTCCTGCAGTTCTGTGACTTCCTCGGGTCGCTCATGTCAGTGTGGGTCACTGTCATTGCTATGGCCAGGTTAAAGTCCATCATCAAACAGGTAGGTACCTCCTGTACCTGTATGTATTCTACCTAGTTATCCTTAAAGGAGGGTCAAGTGACATAGAGACACATATTAGCATCGAGCTGAATCTATGTCACTGTGCAACAGGTAAAGAAAATGTGTATACGTGTACCAACAGCATCATTTACAATATAGACTAATAAACACATATCTGACATGGCTTGTTGTGGCTAAATCCAAAAGGGAAAGGCATGTCACAGAGCGCAGTGTTTCTGAATGGAGAAGCAACCATTCAAAAGGGCAACCCCAGACCTGTTTGATTTGCTTGATAAAATATTAAATGTGGGCAGTGAATCAAACATCTTCTGACCATAACGCATGTCCACTGCTATGTGTTGCAGTCTGGCAGTGCCTGCATTGAGGGTTAGTGGTCGACAACTTGAGAAAAACCCCTGAAGCAAAGAGGGATTAGAGGACTGAGAAGTAGAACTGTAGAGCTATAAATGAGTACCGCATATGCCTCCATTCTTCGTTATAAATGAAAAGATCAATGTGTTAGAATCAGCGATGTGCGATGTTAAATTCTCCGGTTGTTGACATATTGCGGTGGGTAACAGTCAACACTAACAGGTGCACCTTCTCCCTGGGTCACTCCCTGGCTGCACACCAAGATGGAGCAGTCTCAGGGATAGTGCGTGTGTGTGTGTAAGTGTGTGTGTGTCCAAATGAGACAGAGAGAGGGGGGAGGGGAGAGAGGGTAAAGTAGTGGGAGGGAGGGAGGCTATATAGGAACATCTGCTGTCCTCTAGAGTTTTCATTTTTGCTGAGCGCTGCAGTACGCAGTCACTAATCAAATCGCACATGTCAAGACTGGCAAGTGGAGCTGTGTGTGTTTGTGTGCTGGAGAGAGAGAGTGCGCGTGTGTTTGTTTGCGTGTGTGTGTGTTTGTCTATGTCCATGATGGCAGCAGCTGTAGGGGGTGAAGGTACCCAGGAGCACCAGACAGAATGTGCGTGTGCATGTGACTTTTGGACCTTCAGAGGTCTAAAAGTCCTCACAGAGATGTCAGCAGAGTATCTTGCAAGGACACGCGTGCTGGTTCACACAAAGATAGAGCTTCAGGAGACTTGTTCATCTCAACTTGCTGAAGGTTATTGCGTCAAAATCATATAAATCAGTATATGGATAATTACGTTTTATTATAACTTGTGTCTCATCTTTGGAATATCTTTTTAAACCCATGAAATATATTTTATGTTATTTGTTATTTCTCTTGAAAAGTATTAAGAGATTGCCTATAGCACTAATAACCATGCATCATTCTGAGAGTTTGAGTGCTGCAATATTGTTCTTAAAATAAGACATAATATAATGCAGTTATGTATAATAGTTAGATTAAAGGGTTCAACAAATCAGTAGATGGACAAACAATCAACAGCTACGGGTAGAAAATTTGAAAAGTCAAGTCAAGTAAACAGTTATAGTTTGGAACAACCTTAGAAGCAGCCAATCATAGAAGTAGATTGGGAGAGTGTACAGACCTACAAAATCAGAGCAAAGAGCTGTGAAAGCAGATGCAATAACGCAGAAACAGTAACAGTAACAGAGATATTTAGCGAATGACCACAAGATTAGCTTGAAAGCTCTGAAAGCTAATAAGTACCCTCTGTGCTGAGATGCTCACCTCATACTGTTCCCAAAGATCAAAAATAACATGTTTGTTCAGCACAACATAAATCTATATTGTATATTATATCTATATTGGTAAGCATGAGAATATACAGTATGTGGCAGAAAAAAATAGACTACCTACCAGAATTCTTACAAGCTCATCCATCACGGTGACAGATAATGATTTATTACAGCAAAACTGCCTGTGAGCTTTCATGCATTCATGGCCGCATACAATACATGTGTACATGAATGTTTGGGTGCTACTGTGTGATCCAACGGTGCAGTATGAATGATGACTGTTGCTGCACAGAGTCCTCGGGCTGCACCACGCTGCTCCTCTCCTCCTTGGTCTGTGCCAATTAGTCCTATTCTCCTGAAGGCGAGTCATCCCTTCCCTGCTGGAAAAAATTCCCAATTTCTCCTCACGTTCCATACCAGGCAGAAGAATGCAGACCTCAGGCATCCTGGACAGGCTTAAGTTCTCCCAAAGCATGTGTACCGCAGCTTATTGATTTTTTTTCCCTCTCACTTTATCTCTTTTATATCCTGGGGCTTTATGTCAAATTGTGAGCTTGACAAAAAAAAAACAAAAGTTAAACTGGTATTATTTATAGCACGGGCAGATATTGTTAATGCTCTCACTCATATAGAGGAAGATCAATTGGAAGCACTTTGAAATACCAATTTTGAACTCAGTAGACATCCCACTGATTAAACTGATGGCATGTTTACATAATTGCAGGCTTTTACCTACACAGATTTGCATGCTATTAAGAAATCCCTGCTTTTGTAGTGGCTGTGGTTTTTACAGGATAAGGGTGGCATTATTTTATATTTTTCTTATTGTCAACAAATCCCATTAAAGGACAAAAAGTACTTTCTGACCACACTGCCCTGTCTGTGGTACTCATCCCCCAAGCCTATTTGGAGAAGATGTAAAACTTAACAGTGGATCATTATATATCTATACACACATACATATTATATCTCATAAAACAACTGGGCACTGTAGTTTTGCATTACTCAAACATGAGTAGATAGTTCATCTGTTGAGAACTGGTTTAAGCTGCAGATGAATGCACATTTGGTGCACCAGGACGCTGTGTGGGATTGAGTCAAAATAAGATACAGCATGTGTTCATGATAATGAAGGAACATGCCACCCAGTGCTACAGCAACCTGGATGTGCTTTTAACAGTTTTTGGGCAACACTGGTGGTCCACACCACAGAGGAATAAGCTGTATCACACTTGTTAGTAGGATCGATTCATTGTTGAAGTCGATGTTTTCATGGGGTTGGTTGACAATAAGATTAATGGTTTTCCAACTTACCTTGCTGGCTAACATAACAAAGCCAATTCTCCTTCACTGCACTGTTCTTTTTTCTTGACTGTACTGAACTGACATCACTACAACCCTTTTTTCCCCCCAGTAAGGCATGTGTTTTTTCCCTGCCTGTTTGTGGTACATGCATGCATACAACCTTTTTTTGCTGCAACACAGTTCTCCATTAGACCTCCTTGAATGCGGCAGCTGTGTTAGAAAATGTAGAACTCCAAAAAAAACGGACGCAGGTGCAGAAATAATGAAAGTGTAGTTCCACATACTGTAACTGAAAATCGTCCCTGTGTTTTAGTGACCATCAGTCCTTACTAAAAGACTTGTGATGCAACTGCAGAGCTTTTGTCCCCATTAAATTTACATGCGGGGAGAAAATTGCAATTCTGGTTGTAGTTTTCTCCCCAAAAGCAGTGACATGATGTTTTCTGACTGCACAAATATCCTCTTAGTTACAGGGGAATGTACCAGTGTCGGCAGGGTTTATTGAGGGCTGTTATTGATCTGTGTGTTTTTTGTCAAGGTGCTGTATCTGCTGGGGGCGATGTCTCTGTCCATGGCTTTGCAGCTAGACCGTCACGGTCTGTGGAACCTGCTGGGACCCAGCCTGTTTGCTCTGGGCATCATGGCCGTAGCATGGGTGAGGGCAACACATATGTTCACTGCACAGTAAACCAGTAGCCTACGGCTAAAAATGGGTTTATTCCATAATGAGTTTACTTGCATTTGAAAACCAGCCTCTGCTGGCATAGCAATTACCATTAAAAGTTAAAACAGTATATGGAAATATAGCAAAAATTAAGACATTTAATAAAGTTAACCTATATGTAATATAAAGTATGTTCTTGTTTGACATAACAAGTATAGCTTCTTAATCCTGTATTTCATAGGTAAGACTGAATATTTACCCGTAAAAGATAATTAATTTGAATACATAATGTGCGTTTGACATTCATTGACAAGCTTGTTCAAACATGCAGATGAAATGTGTCAGCACTGTACCTCCATTGTTCTTTATGCCTCTAAGTGTAAAATACTTAATCCATCATTTAAGCTCAGGGCTGGAACATGGGGCTGGAACATGTGCATGGCTAAAAACTGTGGGTTTTTGACCAATGATGCTATTTTACATTAGCATGGAAGGGGCTTTAAAAGTTTTGCAGCCTGTGGGTATTAGTCATGGGTTGTAGTTCCATTATAAGTCAGCTTGTACTTTCACTGACTCCTCTCCGAGTCATAATGTGCTCCCTGAACTGAGAAGATAAAAAATAATAGTCTTTCAGGCAAAGTTTTTGAGAAAAAAAGCCTTTAACACCAAACCTCTGACATGAGTTTGAAAACAAGGTTTGTGGCTTCCTTGGAGAAAGCGTTGTCTTGAATAAAGTGTGGGAGTTGTAGCTCTGAGAGTTATCTTTCTGTGAGCTGAAGGATCCTACAGAAACTGTGGAAGATGAAGTACTGTTTAATTCCACCATGTAAACCCTCCAGTTTTAGTACAGAAGATAGGAGACAGTATATTTCACCATAGACAAGATTCTTTTCTTCTGAGATCAACAACAGTGCTTCAGAATTAACGCACGGCATGCTGTATCATTCAAATGTGGGTGTATTGAGAGATTTACATAAAGCCATTCCACTATTTGGCTGGTTTTCTTAAGACTTTGGTGCATTTATAATTCAATTATAGATGGCTTGTTGACTTATGTTGTTTGATAAATGTGCTGTGGTAAACTGTGACCATATTTACAGAATGGAAGCATACAAAGATTTTATGCAATGTCAAAATGAATGAAACAGAGAGACATAATCTCTCATCTTCCAATGACAATGAACCACACACAAATCACAATGTCAAACTCCGCACAGCATCTTTTCCATAAAACATCACTTGGATCTTATTCTAATGTTGCAGTTTTTTAAAGATAAACCTGGGCTCATGCTTTACTTTCTTGACACATCATAATTTATCAGCTGTTCAATAGCATGTGTCTACATTTCAGCATTCTCTCCTCAGTGCGGCACCTCTACGTTTGAGCGCCGCACATTTTCTACAAGAGCCTTTTCATTTCAACTTGTCATGTTTCTGCAAAGCCTGGCATTCTGAATGTTCCCAGACACAACCGAATTAGATCAGTCAAGCGGAGGGCACAGAGAGTGCCTGCTGCTTCGCAGGGGTGTCATGAGAATTAAGAAAAAGGGGAGAAGTTCAAATCTGTCAATGCCAAATATCCCTAATTCTCCAAACTAAATACAGCCCCTGACACATGCATAAAAAGACCCTCCTTGTCTGAAATTGTTTGTCTTAACCGAAAGAAAGTGCAGTCCCAAAGGGACTGAAACAGTGAAAACTAATTTCATATTTTTCTTCAGTTGGCTTCACATAGATTATTAGTCTTTAACCTTAAATTTATACTGCATAATACCTCAGCCTTAGCTATTTTACTGCTGGAATACATATAATTATTTTTCTCATTCATGAATAGCTTACATTTTCCCATGACAATGTAGGTATTCTTTATGGTAATGTTTTCAGGAGAACAATATAATGCAAGCAATTAGTGTTTATGAACCAATGAAAATAGAGACTAAATACAACAATGAAGTACTCTCTAAACGCTATTTAGAAAGAAATGAAATGAAATGTCCAAGTCTCGCTGTGCCACACTGTCTGGGCCACTTATAGACAGAATGAGCGCATTCTCTGTATTAAACAAATAGAGACATCATATCCAGTTACTGCCAAACAGAGCACACGCATACATAACAAAATAGCCAAAGCGATGACTGGCCAATCACTGATTACCAATGTAGAACATCTATCAGCTGATTATGATCATTGTGATGGACTTTATGTTGCAGCAGGCGCATGAATACAAATTTCACATAATAAAAGCAATGGATTTTTGAAGAATCTCATCACTCTCTTCCTCCAGTAAAAGCAAACTGCCTGCTGGGTACTGCTCCCTGTGTGATCTCCCACTTCAATATCTTGCTTCTACATGAAATATGTTCATCAAATTTAGGAAATAAGAACATTAAACACAGGGCCTTTGGGATCAATTGTAAAAGAAATGAACTCTAAAATGCTTTATTTTATGGTCCCTTAGCTTCATAATAATTTTCTTTGAAAGAAATTTGTATATATTTTTATTAGTTATTCCTCAGTAAGTTTCTTGGAAATAACTGCTTAATTTAAGACTAATCTCAATTACATTTATTGGTACATTTTATTTCAATTTTCTAACATAAAGACAGCGTTTAAAGCTGGAATTTCTTCTGCATTTTCTAATGTATCCAAATGAAACCTGTGTACGTTCTTTTACATGCAGCAAGATTCTAGTGAACAGGTCAGATGAACACAAATATGTATGTTTTTCTGGTTCCGTGTTGTTTTAAATTACAGGCAATTCCACAAAAAAGAAATTTAATAAATGTACCTGGGTTAGCAAATGGATTTCAGTACTTCAAGTTACTGGCATTGAACAGTTCTTTCCTGGAAATTCTTCTTCTTCTTATAAACTCTACCCACTCCACTCTTCAATTTCTTTATGTAATCTGTTTTCTAGCTCAAATAAATTAGCGGATACTCATCAAGTTTATCTTACCTATGTGCAAATTAAACAAGCTTTTCTAGGAAACCTTGTAAGAAACAATAGTTAGATATATATTCCATTGAATGAATGTAATAAAAAAATAAGGTCCCTGTAAAACTAATAATAAAAATCATTTGAACTACATTTAAAAAATAGGTCTAATTGGTGAAGATGAAAACATTGTTTTATGTGTCTGTTGGCCTGTCAGACGGTGCGCACCATCCGTCGGCGGCGTTGCTACCCGCCCACCTGGAAGCGCTGGGTGTTCTTCCTCTTCCCGGGCACCATGATTGCCACGTCTGCCGTGGCCCTCTACGCCTTCGTGGAGACAGAGGAAAACTACTTCTACATCCACAGCATCTGGCACATGCTGATTGCAGGGAGCGTGGGCTTCCTCCTGCCACCTCGTGCAAAGCCCGACGCCAAGGTGACCCCGCTAAAGCGTAGGCGGGGCTGCGGCTATCAGCTGTGCGTAAACGAGCACGAGGAGCTGGGCCTGGTGGACCCGGCCATCATCTCCATCAACAGCATCTGTACCAGCTGATGAATTCCCCATTCCCAACCTTTTACCTTAGAGACACTTCATTGCCTTCTTTTACTTGGGAAATTCACACACGGGAAATTAAGCCACAGAACTTGAAAAAGCAATGTAAATACTTTAATGCAGATGTGACACATTGGATTTCTTTTTTTTTGGGTTGATATTGTCATGGTAATTATTACCAATACAACTGTAATTATTATTATCTATAGGTAAAGTTGTTTCTAATGAATTGTGGGTGTACAGTGGCACACTGTTGTTTGTGAATATGTATTTAAAAGTCAAAGCTGAAACACTGCTGCTATCTGACGGTGACTGTAAAACTGCTTCTGTTGGTTATTTATTGGTGGTCTTGTAAACAGGCCAATTATTTTACTTTCGGGGCACAGATCAGGGGGAGACGTGGGGGGACATCAATCAAGGGCACGGCTTTTCTGAAATTCCTTTGGAATATATCTTTTGCACTGAGACACAAAAATGTTATTCTGTACATTTTTATATCAATATAAACTACAGTGGGCATCACAAATGTAAAACCTAGTTGTCATGTGGAATGTTAGATTGTCTTTTGCAATTGCAATGTATCGCTTTTACACAAATGTGCTGATTGCTTTTGATGAGAACAATTCCAAAGTCCAGCTGCCTGTTGAAAGAGAAAAGTGGGGGCAGGATTATTTCAGAGACCTCAAACCAAGACCTCACCTCCCTGTTCTTTTCTGACAGGACCTGTGTGACACCACATTCATAAACAATAAATGTTTTCTTTCTTTGCCTCAGTATTATTTCTGCTTTCGAAGCTTTTAAATGTAGTGCAACTGGTGAACCTCCTACAAAGACATCATATTGCAATTCCTGCCCTAATGGAAGCCAGTGGTTCTCAGACAGTGAGATGAGACGCTGTCAACAGTATCCTCTCAGGAATGGAGCAAGAGATAAATAATTCTCCTACAGAGCAGCAGTATGAACACAGCTTCAGAGTGTACTGTCAATATGAAGCCTCTCTCTTATAAAAGGAAGGAGAGAGCTTTATGATTCTTTTCTTTATGACTTGTAAGGCTTGATCCATCAGCAGCATCTTTAGTATTCAACCTTGCACGCCTGCACTCATCAAAGACGAAAGAATTCCTTCTTATTTGAAAGTGTACTGTACATACCATGCCACAGCTAAGATTGGAGATTGTACCTGGCCTTGACGTCCACTAATAAACAAGATTAAAAGTCCACATCCATGCTAGGAGCCCTGTGAGGCTGTAAACAGATGTGATATGATATCGCCTAAACATCAACATGCTAACATGATAATACAAGCATGTTGGTGTTTAGGAGGTACCATTTTACCATGTTCACCATCTATTTGATGTGTTAGCGTGCTAACATTTGATTATTAGCACTAAACAAATTACAGCTGAGGTTGATGGGAATGTTAATTTTGCGGGCATTGGTTCACAAAAAAAAGTATTATATAAAATAAAAATTTGATCTCATCATAGCACTAAATAAAAGGTCAGGGAATCAAAGTCATTCCAATTCATCTTTTGCCGACCATGAATGTGTGTACCAAATTTCCCAGCAATCCATCTAATAGTAGGACCCAGTAGGATTCAAATTAAGGGAATAGTTTGGGGAACATCGGCAATTTGCATTCGTACCAAGTGTTGGATGAGAGGATTACAACTCACAATTGTCTGTTAAATGTGAAGCTACAGCCAGAAAACAGTTAGCTTAGCACAAAGACTGAAAACACAAAAACAGTTAGCCTGTTTGTCCAGCACAACCCCCCCTGCAAAGGCAAAACTTTTGTTTTGCCCCAAAACATTTTTACACTTTGTTAATTGTATAGACTCAACCAAAACTATATAATAACTTAATTAGAGGCTTTAAAGATGCTGGTAGATGGATTTTTAAAATCTTTTTAAGGCTAGCTGTTTCCCTGTGTTCTCAGTATTTGTGCTAAGCTAAGCTAACTATCTCCCAGGTGTAGCAGACAGATATGAAAGCAGTATTTATCTTCTTATCTAACTCTCAGCACGAGTTTTTAAATCAAGCTTTGCGAGCGAAGCATTTATTTACAGAGCAAGATAAAAGAGAAAACTAATTCCTCATTTTATCAGAACTTCCACCGCTGCAGCTAATTATGCATCAATTCTTTACTTGGAGTGTTTCTGTTGAGCTTTGAAAATGTGATGGAATGAGGTCACTGGAGGGCATTTAGTCCGTACATTACCTTTTCTTTTCTACACTCTCTGTCCAAAAGGAAAATCAGCAAATAAAAGAATGTCTATAGTAAAGTGGCAATGACTAACACACAGTGGAATTGCTTCTTGCTTTTATCTCATTTTTTATATAATTTTGTTGAATCATATTCATTTGTATTCATATCCTTTTATTATATTACATATTGTATTAATTTCAACAAGGTACAACCCACACAACCTATATATTAAAAACAGTCTGTGTTGCTCACAGCAAAAGGAAATTGGCTTTCTTCCTTTTTTTTTGTTCCAGCAGATCATTTAAGGAACCTGATTCTAAAAGGATTCTGTGATATTAAAAGGAGAAATGAAGTGCCATTGAAATGCAAAATGAACACTGGTTAAACCAACACAAAACTTTGTGAAGCTGTACATATTTCAGGGCATTTCTCAGATATATCTGCCATTTCAATGAAAAGCCAAGTAATGGAAATTCATGTAATAAGAAACTCAATATTCCAAGTGCAGAGTGCACCCGTTGGCGGGAATAAAAGGCCTGTGACTGTACTTTAAGAGACAAATTAGACCAAAATGACAAGGTCTTAGATATTGAAATTTCAAATAGTGGATAGTTCTGTACTTCCATCACACAAAGCAAGTGCCTTCTTTGTATTCATGGATTCTTGGCTAACATATAACAGGATTATTACTCTGACACACCATAACCTACAGCATAAGAGCAATTTCAGCTTTGCTTATTTGCATGGCTGTTTTTCGTTGGGTAAATCCTGCAGTCTGAGCACAGAGCTACTGTACTGGGCTGAAATATGATGAGCCGCACACAGCCAAAATACGACTTTTGCTATTTTTCATAGTTTTTGGCTCTTGCTTCCTTACATTCCGGCATCCACATGTTGCTAGTCCTCATCAAGAGTCAACAGCTATGCTAGCAGCTCTGTGAGGCTGCTTTTAGGCCCGGTGATAGTCTGAGCTAAGTGATAGTGTTGCCATGCGACAACAACAATGCATATTTCATAATTCATATTCATCAATATAAGGATCACCTTACAGCTTTCAGTGTTACAAGTTTGTATAAACTATTCAAATAATAAAACCTAAAAAGTAATCCTGCAGAAAGAGTGTGCAATGAAAAGACAAACTATATGATGTTTTACATTACATTTATGATGTTGTAAACTACAACAAGTAGACAAAATGCTTCAAATACCATGTGAAAAAGGGACTTTGAATTTAAAGACACTAAAGCACAATTACAAAGCAGCATCTGTTGATGCAAGTGCATCTGTCAGAAAAATTGAGAACTACTTAAAGCTGCAGGGACAGCACTCTTGAAAATTACAACAACTTATTCCAAACATGGACAAACTGCCATGGCAAAAAAACTAATTACTACAAATGTACTCTGTTTAGAGTAGAATTTCTACCTCAATGTCATCAAAACTGCACAACATACGCATCCAAAAAAGCTAAGACTTATAACAGAAGTGCGGTTTGTGCACCACTTGCATCCAAGATTAACACACAAAGATGCTTAATGTGGTTTCAGGAGCAGAGACGCTGACGGGCTGATTGATGGGGAAATAATGAGTCACCTTTCAGCTTCTCTGTTTGAATGTGAAGAAAGCCAAAGGATGTAATCTACAATATCTGTTCCCCCCCATTACACATGTTGGTCAATCTGTAATAGTCTGGCCATCCATCTGGTGATAATCACAGGTCCAATGTTTGTTCTGCATGATTGCATAGCAAACAGGAAATATGAGGCCATTTCATAGGACCAGATGCACTCTGGGGTGCAAATAATGATGCTAGGTTAGTTCAGGTTAAGTTAATAACAATCAATTACATTTTGAATAAGCCACTTTAATTACAGGAAATAAACAAAGTCTGTCCTCATTTTCCTTTTTTTCTTTCATTAAATTTTTTATGGAAAGGTCAAAGCTTGTCCTACTGTATTCCAACACAGCCATCAGGTAGAAAAACATTGGCTTTTCCTTCATCTTCATCATGTTATCACTCACTTAAATTGAGCATGAAACAGTAACAAGCCCCATTTGCCTCATGAGCCAGACATTCTGCACAAAGTTGTGATTTAAATATAAATAAGAGATTAGTGAATGTCCATGAGGGGGATTATAAGTTAAGAAAAGGAGCAAAACCAGCAATGAAGCTGTTACAGCTGCTGTAGCTCTGTCAGTGAGAAGGGGGAAGAGAAGCTGTTCTTTAACTGAAGCAGCAAACAGCACAGAGACTGAGGGGAAAGTGGAGACTCTTGAGTTTTGTCTCAGCTACTAAAGTCAGGGCTGCAGGTTAAATACTGTACTGGGGAACAAGCTCAGCAATGAATATAGCAGATAACGGAAGGAAGAAGAAGTCAACTGAGTTTCAAACCTTGAATATGATTTTGTCAATGTTCTGATGCACATTTTGATTTTAGGGGTGTGTAACGTCACAGCACAGGAAAGTCTCAACAAAACATTGTCTAACAAGACACTGTTTGGTCTAGTTATCACTAATGGCAGCCAGTTGATATTGTACAGCTACTTGCAGGTCTGGTCACACAGGTGCTCACAGTGTGCAGCCAATCAATATCACATATAGAAATCTCCAGGCCACATCCTATTGTTCCTGTTGTCTCTCAGGACTCCTTGTTGCTGTTGTAATGCATTTCATTTTGTTATTTTATTTATTTATTTTCTTAAATGTCTATGTTACTTGAATTGGGGTTTTTTTGGATTGACATTTTGGACAAACATTCATGGTCCCAGAGGATGAATCCTTCTGACTTTGGTGATCCCCTGACTTTTCCTCAAGCGCCTCTTTGAGGTTGACATTTGTGGTTTTGAGTGAAATATTTTGACAACTATTGGGTGGATTACCATAAAATCTGGTACAGACATTCATGCCCCCCTCAGGATGAACTGCATTCACTTGCATACGCTCCCCTGACCTTTCATTTGGGCCATCATCAGGTAAAAAACCCCTCAAATTCATAAACCAATACTTTGGACTAAATGTTAGCATGCTTACAACTAAGATGGTGTACATTACACCATCAGCATGTTAGTATTGTCATTCTAAGGATATTAGCATGGATATTAGACATTTAGCTTAAAGCACCGCTGTACCAAAGTACAGCTTCACAGAGCCTTTAAAGCATGTTTGGAGCCTTGGTCCTGTTCTTAGGCTGTATGTGCAGATGAAAAAAAAGCTTAAAACAGCTCATATAGAGCACATCAAAAAAGTGCCACCAAAACATATTAACCAGTTAGTTTTGTTAAAATTGCACTGCTAGTCTACACAAAACAGAGGGAACAATGTTTTTCTACACTGCCATTCTTATTCAGATAGAATTGTTCCTTTCATTTTTGGTGCTGATATTAATAATTCAAATGGCCTGTGGATATTGGTTATTAGAAATGGTCAGACTCCTCATATGAGACCAGGTTACAATTATTTCAAACATCATTACAATAGATTACACAGGAAATCATACTATGTGATGAGAAAAGTGTGCACAAAACTATACAGCACACATAGTTTTTAAGACATGAATTTCCTTGGATTTTTGTCCCTACATAATCCATGATTAGGCAGGTACATGGGATTTAGAAATAGCCTGTGCGCTATCAGCCTCAATTAATAAAAGCTGAAATTAGATAAATCCAACACACACAAGAGTCTGTGTGCTCCGCCATTACATGCACACATAAAAAGGAAGCAGGGGTCTAATTATGTAGTCTTTCTTGACATGTGTGCATGTTGAATGCTGATTATCCAACTTCTGTTTCCCATGAGCACTTTGTCCTGTTAGCCTGAGATAAAAATGAAAACGTTATTCCAAGATTACTGCTGGCAACTCATAGATCATCATATAGCCCATGAAAATGTCTCACGCGTTCTTTATGGAACAGTGTGGTTCTGATTAGTCTGAATCTTTTACATACTGATCATTCAATGTCACATGAAATTTAAATTAAGGAGGGTTTTAAAGTCAGTCCTAAATAGAGAGGTATAGAAGGGGGAGAAAACTGTCAAAACAGGGCAGATCTGAATAAGTAGCTTCACATCTCTGATTTGGCTGTGCTCTGCTCCTCCTCCGGATTCCTGTCAGCACATACGGGACCCAAACACATCAAGCAGACAGCCTGGCAGTGTGATGGGACCTGAAAGGTCATGCTACATTTCAGATGCTGTGTTGAGCGGGTGAATGTTGGAGCTTGGAGATTTAATAAGGTCTGTCGTGGGTATATAGAGTGTGTAGCCCCACATAGACGTTGTACTGGACTAAATGATGACTGGCTTTTGAGACAGTGAAAAGCCTCTGGGTTTGTAGAGTGCTAATGATGCCCCCAGTTTAAGATGCAATACTGTTGCTCTTGTCCTTCTAGTTTAGTCTTGGATTTGACAGCTGTTGATCAGTGGAGCGGGGGCTCTTCTAATTATCACCCCTCAATCTCAACAGTCAGTGTTGTTGTGCTGCCAAATCTTTCAGTGTGTCTTAAAGTTTGATACACTTTCATACAAGTTAACAACTAAGTATTTATGATTGAATTCATTTATGAACAAGAATTGTATTAGCATTAAAACTCATGTCATGTGGTGGAAAAGGTATTGAGATCTTTTATGTAAAGCGGCTATAATCGATATCTTTATAATAACGATGTGTCAATGTGAAAGGGGTCGCTTGTAGTCATATGACCTACAGAGAATTCCCCCCTCGCTCTTCAGGAGCTTTATAGTGTGTTTCAACTCATTGTTTAGCTACCCAGCCCACAGCTTTTGGTTCACTTTCACAGTTCTCATAGCGTTAACAGCTGCAGTCGGCAGCTAAGAGAAAAAGCTCTAGCGACTAGCTGGTGAACAAAGTGGAGCATTTAGCAGCTAAAGAACCAGATATTTTCTCAGGAGAAGGAATATTGAACTTACTTACTTACTCCTGTCATGTTATCTTGGTTTAAAATCTAAAATCTAATCTATATAGTCATTGAAATTGCAGTTGAGAGTGCATTCGAAGGTTTTCTTGAGTTGTTGTCATGCACAAAGACCATGGGATGCCGTTGAAAGTTCCAAAACTAGTTAATAGACCCATAAGCTTAGATTAATTTGTCATTCATGTTTCCAAGAATTAACTTTCATGCCAAAATGTACAATGCAGCTCTCACCTGTGTTGCAACATGCTGTTGTACAGTATGATACAATTTACCCCACTGCTTTCATTTCCATTTTTTTAATGGAATAGCTTTCCCAAAAGTCCCCCCACTTTATAACTGCAGGAGAGCTAAAAAGCATGTTCCCCTGGCCTCTGGTAGTTATTTCATATCATGAGACACATCTGGCCTCCCTGTTGCCTCCAGGGGCTTATGTATTATGCTAAATAGTCAAACCTATCAGCACTCCACATGTAGGCTTTTGCCAGCTGCTGAGTCTTATGAATTCATGAAAATCACTTCAAATGATATGATTAACAAAACTAAATTACTTTACATTAACAAAACTAAATTACTTTACATTAACAAAACTAAATTTCTTTACATTAACAAAACTAAATTACTTTACACAAACTTTGTTAACAAACTTTGGTTGTCATTCATTAAAGAACAGTGAGTATCTAGATTGTGAAGTTTGTACTTTTAACCCATTCATGTAAAAGTCATTGTTGTTGAAAAACTGTAATCATATAATATATTATTCATATTTTATTCATCTTTTGAAGCATTTCATTTTCCCATCGCTTGTCATTTTTTCTATAAAAGGCTCTATATTCCAATCCTGTGAAATTATTGTTTGTTTCAGGAGTAATAAAAACAGAGGTTAAGATTAAGGTTGACGCTCATCATTCACTTCCTTTTTTTGAGACAGCGAGGTCTGACGTGACCTGTGCTGTGATCTTTTCATGCGGTGTCTGTCTCAACTCGTGGCCACTGAGGTAGAACTCACACTGCTGTGCTTCAAAATGGTGTACACCCCAATTCTTTATATATTTCTTTCTTTTGATGAATTTGGGCACGTTTTTTTAAAAATGATTTTTTAATGAGCTATTAAGCCACGCTATGTCTGTCAGTTGGTTTCCTCTAGCGCTACCATGAGCTTCACATTTGTGGTTTTGAGTCAAATATCTCAACAACTATTTGATGGGTTGCCATGAAATTTGGTACACACGTTCATCTCCCACTGACTTTTATCTTTCGCCATAAATAGTCAAATTTTTAATTTGTCCAAAGCTTTAGTTTTGATGGAATGCCTGCAAAAGTAATGACATTCCCAACAACCTCAACTTTACTTTGTGTTTAGCGCTAGTTAGCAAATGTGAGCATACGCTAAACTAAGGTGAGGGTAAAAACATTAGACCTGCTAAATATTGACATGCTGGCATTATCATTGTAAACATGTTAGCATGCTGATGAAGTTTGAACACCTGGTTTAGAGTGTACCATAATCTGTATCCATTACCAACACAAACTGATGGTGGTGGTGAAATAACAACAGAACACTTCTCGTTCCAATTTGATTGGCATCTGATGGCACAATTAGACTAATTGTTGCAGGCTATTTTTTCATCATTGTGACTCATTGTCTGTCCCTCTGTCAGCCTGATATGTCGGTTTGGCTCAGCCAAATGCCATTCATTTGTAAGTTTTGGAAGATAATATGATTAACTACAGAATGTTTGAATGATGTTATATACTTTCCTCAAATGTAGCACATCAATTTCTACTTGGTGCTTTCTAATGGTGTCGAGATAGGTGGGGATTTGAGTAACTGCACTTTATGTCTGGTGTGTGTCTGTGGGTTTGTGTGATGCTGCTCCCATGATGCTCCAAATAACTATGCCTTAACAAGCTCCAAAGCCAGCATGCAGTTCCACTCCTGTGGAGAGGAAGGCATCCTGATTGGCTCATTCTTTGCTGTAAGCCCACAGTCTTCCCAATTAGGGGCTCAGAGTATTGCTTCGGGAGGTGAGGGACAGGGAGCCCAGCAACTTGGGTCAATCACTGGGTCGACTCTGGTCAGCTCTGAACAGCTTGTTGCTGTTTCTGTGTATTCTTCGATGGAGAAGACGGTTTGTTGTTGTTACTCTGGAAATGTATAAGGTTTTGTAAAGCAAATTTCTTTTTTGGCAGTTGGGAATGCGCTGCTATCCTGGAAATCATGGAGCCAATTCTCAAACAGTTGCAAGCTGAAAATAGTCGAATGCCAATGCGGAGCCAGTAGCAACACTTGCTTAAGCTGCAAATATGGAACTTTTAGGCATTAAAATAGCAACATATATTTAAAAAATTGGGTCCATTCCACATTATCAACCCATGCAGGTCTTAATCTCCTTGTTCACCTGGCATTGGCTTTCAGTGATTTTCACAATGTTTGGAGACATTTGCTGAGGGTGTGACATCTGGTTTCGATGAGCAGGTAGAAAGTGTGTTGGAAGGCAGACAGAACCCCCTCCAAAAAGGAAGTCGTGCCAAGTCAATTTTATTTATATAGCTTGATATCACAATTTTCTTCAAGGGGCTTTATAATCTGTACAGCATTCAACACCCTCTGTCCCTTGTGAAGTGAAGTGGGTAGCACAGATAGAATTAAGACAAAACATATTGAGATGACACTCACATGACACTGTTGGTTTGAACATTTTTACATGTTTTGTTATCCAGCCTGTTACAAACCCACAATTTAGCTTTTGTGAATGCAAACTCTCTTTTCAAGTACATGCAAGCCAATGGGTTCCAATTTTTTTGACTTGTGAAAGAGACCATCTCTTCACAGGGATATGTCTGAGTTATGAGCTGTTCAAGAGTGATCTAACATTCTTAATGTGACTCATTTGAATACATTTTAGAGTTAAAGAAGCTGAAAATGTCCAACTATCCAGGAATTCCAACACGTCCTCCAAATTAAACGACACAAGAGCTCTCTTGTAACTCCTCTCTAGAATGATGTGATATCAGCAGGACAACATTGTTTGTCTGTATCTACAAAACCCGCGAAGAATCTCTGTTTAATAAGCTTTTAGGCACAAAAACAGCTGGGTTAAGGTTATAAAAGATCATGGTTTGGGTCACAAGTACCACTCTGTTAAGGTTAATGGAACATTTTAATCATGGTTGCAATAATTTAAAAAAGTAAGTACTTGATTAAGGTTTGGTTAAAAATGGATAAAATTAACCAATGTTGATTGTTGGTATAAGAAACTGAAATGAACAGCAGCAAAGTCACAGCAATTACCAAGAAAAAGCAGCAATTAGAGAAAAAACGGACAAAAATAAACATAATATTGTGTAGCAGGAAGGCTTTTCCTGCAGTCTTATGCCTACAATATACTTGTGACTCTTCAGACCCTTGCCATCCCAGTCAGAAATGTTCCAACATTGTTGTTGCCCTTCAGAAAGATGTCTATTCTTTCCAGAATTATTATGACCAGTAAATGAATATTTTCCCTAAATTTTACGAACATCACTGCATGGATATTTCCTACAGTGAGTGAGGACTTGAGCACCTGCTAAAGAGACATTTGAATTCATATGTACAATAGGGAGACATTAAAAGCTTACTTTCTGTTGACGAGGCAGCAGTACTCTGCACTGCGTCAGATGCGTAAGACAGAAAAACAGGGTATAGGGTGGAGATGATATAAAAGCATACAGTTAGTAATTCTATAAGCATTATTAAATGTGAAGCCTTATCTTTGTCTTGTTGTCAAACTGACAAAAGTCATGTCTGATCCAAAATTCTGCAGCTTGTTCAACCATCGTCATAGCAATGCAAAGAGATGTTACAATGGTAAATATATAACATATACTTAGGGGTCGAAAATGTGTGCGAAATTCAATTCAATGAAATTTTATTTATATAGCGCCATGTCATAACAAAGTTATCTCAGGGCACTCAATCACATGGAGCAGGTCGAGACCAACTTCCACACACACAAAGACCCAACGTTCCCACCATGAGCAGCACTAGGCGACAACGGCAAGGAAAAACTCCCTTTTAACAGGTAGAAACCTCGAGCAGAACC
>JAVQJL010086076.1:0-17068 GCA_036024295.1 Nannoperca obscura
AGGTGGTTACCCAGCGATGTCCAGTAGTCTCCACTGAGAGCAACAGTTGGTGCACGTTGTAACGCCGTTGCTTTTGTAGTCCTCTCCTTTTCATACAACTCGTGTGTTCTTCTTGTGATGCTGCGTCTTGAGGGAGGCTCATACGTGCCGCCATTGGTTGCAATCCTAAGAACGTTCCTCAGACGGACTTCTTCAACAACACTAATCGGCCTGCAGTTTGTAGCTACCCACTTCGCGGTGGCATTTGTTAGCTTGTCTTGCTTTTGTTTATCTATACTTCTCCCACACACTCCATCCAACGTAGTCAATGGTGAGCAGTGAGCAGCGGACTTTCAAAATAATAATTTAAAAAAACTGTGTTAATGTGCAATAACATAACTGTCACAGTTAATTAATTAATGCGTTAACTTTCCCAGCCCTAATTAAAACATATATACAAATAGTCTGCTTTTTTTTGTTCCACAAAAAAAGTATAATTTCCACAGTAAAATCTTTAAAAAGGTCTGTACTCCTAGCTCATTAAAAATTCCAGAAACTATGAAACAATGATCAGAACAATGATCAGTGATGTAGAGACCATTCAGTCTCTACGTCACTGTGAAGTCCATTCTCAGTGTGTGTGCACTGGCAGCTTCATGTTTCTACATCACAATTGTATAAGTTGAATATTGGAGCAGGATTGACTTCCAAACAATTTGTGATTTCACAAATCATGCTCGTAGGCCGCCCCTTCAAATCTGACTTTTAGTGATTGTATAGAAACAGTCCACTTTAAGCAGATAAATGTGAAAATGTCCTTCTGCTGTCAAACTCAGCAAATGCATTATTCTGTACAGCAAAGTTCAAGCATTCAGCTATAGGAACAAGAAGAAAAACATATTTTTGAGTGGAGGGAGTTTTTAAGCATTCATAGAAACTTCTTAACCAAGCCTTTCTAATGTGAACAAAGAGCCAAGTGCCTCCTGTGTGTCTTTATGTCTGAGTGTACTGAATGAAATAGGTTGAAAAAAGTTGTGGCCAAACCTTGAAGAAAACTTTCTACATCTATTGTACCTATCAACACCTAAGCGGTGCGGGTTAGTTTTACATTTATTTGTAAAAGAAAATGTGTGATTGCTTTGCTCAGACTCATTGTAAAATCAATTTAGATGAAGATCATCAGATTCCTTTTTTTTTTTATGTGAACAGAGGATTACTTGAAAGAGAAAATCATATTTTCATATCATTTAAAATATGAGATTAAAGTTGAGAACTTAAAGGTGGTGTTCATTATATATTTAATTGTATATTCCTGACATTTAAATAAAGCCTGTGCAAGTCAATTATAACCCAATTGCATGGTTTTAATAATGAAGATTACATACATATAACATATTAAGTACATTGACTGTTTTAAATCTTATAAGATAAGTCTTGATCATCTCTTTAATCTCAATATAATGATCTCATTGTATACAACTTTAGCTGCAAATCTGCAGTAAAATGTAACTCCTGAGAAACTTTCCATCCCAGAAGAGAAAAGATGAGCTTCTCACTTGACTAATCACAGTGAAACATGTGCCAAGTTAGTAGCACTTTTCTTCTGAGAAGCTGTAACCTGCGATTAGCTCCAGTACTGTAAGTATTTTATGGGTCTGTGGCTTTTTGGTTAAATTCCCTGTACTTGGCAAGCTAAAAATGAAAAGCTGTTGCTGAATCAGTAGAAACCTCAACTTGATTTAACTGTCAGAGTAAATTTTTTTAACGCTCCATTTTTCCATGGTTCTTTGGTGTGAGGGGGTGGGTAAAGTTCAGCTACTGTACATTTGCATTTGCAGTGCAACATTTTTTTAAAGAGTAAATGTAATCAAATTCATTTTCACTATGTGTTTGTAGTGGGTATGGGGTGGTTTGAACACGTCTACTTCACCTCCTAAACTAGATCTGACTAGATCACCGACTGAAGAATGGTGAATTGGTTGACCAAGAAGTCAAGTCGGCAAAAGTTTTCCCAAGTCAGTTTAAACACATGGATAAAGGCACATTGTTCAGAGTAATGCAGGAGTACAGTGTGTGTGACGTCAGCTACAGAGTCAGCATTAGGCTGAAGTCGAATCACTGAGAGATATATATGGCTTAATATACTTTGTAAATGAGGATTGATGCTTTAATAAAAGGTAATAGAAATAGTAGACTATCCATTAACTGGAATTCAGTTGGAAAATTAAGGCATGAATCGTTTTACAGGGACACAACCGAGACCAGTGGCCTGATGCATTTCAGGAAAACATTTTTGCTCATTTCTTTCTTTCATTTCACTGTCTCCTTTTACATTCTGGTGCCTGCTTACAACAAAACCCATTAATTAACCAATTAACCAGATTAATTAGCCCTTCCCATGGCCACTCTTCTAAAAAGCTGCACCCCTCTCAAATTTACAGTACAAGTTTCAACTCTGACTTGGTAGATCACAATGCTTATGCAATGATGGCCATTTCTGGCAGTGCAGGAAAAGCACAGGTGGAATACATAACATTAAAAATGAATGAATTCCATTCAGGTGAGTAAGTTCCAGGCTCTTGAGTTTGTGGGTCAACTGGCTCACTGGCATGACTTACTGGGACACTTGATGGAATGTGACCAACATTAACAACATTTGTTGTCAGTCTGAAAAAAATTTGTTTTAAAAGAAAATAGATGGGTTATTTTTAACACAATTTTATATACATATTTGGCATGCAGAAATTAGTTAAACAAATAACAAGGACACAAGATAAAGATTGTATTTTTTTTATTTCACTGTCTTTAAAATTCCAGTTTAAATTAAATTACAGATAACACTAAATACGAATTAATTCTGTTTTTGAAATCTGCATGAGTCTAAATTCCACTCAATCATCAAACCTTGCGTACCTTTAGCAATAAAGACACTGCTTTACAGACCTTTTAGCGTGTGAGGAGTGACATTGCACCAACTGCCATGCTTTTTTTTCTCCTGCCATGGAGCAATTATATTGCTCCCTGCTCCTTCTTATGTCATGTTTCAAGCTCATTGGTCACACTTTGAAAGGTGAACTGCAAACAAGCTCTACGGTAAAACAGGTTGGCCTTTCACAGCAAGGTTGATGCCAAGGACAGCACAGTGGTCAGCTCAGTGTCACATCTCTCCTCTTGGGAAAACAATAACCACATCTCATGTGTTGGCAGCTTCATACATGTTACTATCCAAGTTTATGTGAGTCAGTGGGCTCCATTTTTTCAATGACGCACTGTGCTTGATGGAGGTTTGTGCCAGTAGAATGGCATATTTATCACACTGAGGGCCTCTTTAAAGTTTTTTAATCTTGCCTGCACCTGTTTGGAATTAGTAAGTCACCTTGAACCTAAGTGTGCCAAAATGGGAGGAGAGGCACAAGCAGGTGATTCAGTATAGCACAGTACATTTTGGGCACCAAGCATTACCGTGCTGCACTTCATCATCTGCTTGCTAATGACAAAGGCACAAGCCACAGTCACAATTTGTTGTGTAGACATGTTGGTCAAAATTACTTTGACATACATTTTCTTCATAAAAAACACCAGCCAATAATGACATAAACAGCAAGCTTGCAAAATACATACACTCACAGAGCCACCCATCCCCCCACCCTCTCGCACACACACACACACATACATACACAGGGTAACGGTCTATGGCTTCTGCAGTTATTCAAGTAAAACAAGCATAAGCAGAAAACTACCTTACTATTAAAACCATGTTGCTTATTTTTCTGATGGACTAAAACAATGATTTAAATAATTATTATTTATGTGCCATAACTAAGTGTGGGGGTGTTGCCAAAAACTCATTCCTGTTGGAAGCTTCCAATGGCTTCCAATTATTGTTGTGGAGTGTTTGCATATCAAAATATGTAATAAATTTATAAAAATGTATAAAAAATGTATTTTCTTGAAATGGAAGGCACTTTTTAAAATCCCAAATGTATTAATTAAAATTGAGAAGACATCATTTAAATTCATATGGGAAGTGGCACAACTCTTACACCAAAAAAAACATCTACAGCCGCTGATAATGTAGTCATCTTAACCCCACTCCTTTGCAGACTATGCTATAGTTGCAGCACACACATCTCATGTGTCATTTGGCGATCAGGAACTCTCTGAGTGGTTGCTCCATATATCTGTGGTTGTGTCAATATGTCAAAAAAAGAATCAAGAACAGGTTAGATATTTTCCTGTTTTATGTCTGGCCTTTTTAAAGGGTAGACATAGGTGTGAAGAAACAGCTTCATGGTGGTCCAGCAGTGGTAGAAAAGTGAGAGAGAATCAGATAAAAAGGGTGTTAGAGGAGCAGTGATAGAATGGTGGAGGCTTGGCAGACAAGCTGTAGCAGAGTGGCAGAGAAGCAGCTCAAGGGTGGCAGACTGGCTGCCTCTGCCAAGCTGAAACAAGGTGCCTCTGTGTTGACTGTATTTTTGCTAGATTTTGCAGTATTACCTGAGCCTACAGGGTACTTTTTCATTTATTTATACACAGTGTTACTGTGAGATCATAATTAAAAAATGAAACATTTGCCAGCAGGTTCTGATATGGCAAGTTCATTGAAATGTCATGGTAACCCTTTACTTGAACATGTCAAAAACACCTTAACGGGTAGAGCTGCTGGTTTTATAAGTGAGCCTGTTTTGTTTGTTCTTGTCCACGAACAAGCACACTGATGACGCAATACATATTGTTTATATACAGATAGATAGATTTCACTTATATAGTGCTTTTCAACAGTTCCCAAAGCGCTTCACAGATTGGTCTCATTCACACACACATTCACCTATGCCATGCCATGCGAGGTGCCGGTCTCCATTGGGAGCAACTTAGGGTTCACTGTCTTGTCAAGGATACTTCAACATGTGGACAGGGAATCAACCCTGGGATTAACGGACGATCTGCTCTACCTCCTGAGCCACAACTGCCCTGTGCCCAGATGGCAGAAACTCATCAAGGAACGCAGCAAAGGCAGTGAAGAAGAAGACTGCCAGGTAGTAGACATGGATATAAACAATGCTGGTTTCAAAATTCTCACAAAATATGCTTTGCAAATGTTTTATGAGGAAGGAAATACATTCAGCACATTTGCTAGGCTTCAATGATACAACAAGGACACAACACTGGATGTAAACCGAAACTTTGTTCACAAGAAAACTCCACAGGACACCTTTGAAAATCTCTTGGATATATACAGTGGTGTACAGTCTATCTGGCACACTGGGACAAATCCATACATTTTTTTACCCTCTCTCCAGCCTTGTCTGTCTCTTTATTCTGTGCCTTACAATTTAAAGAAAAATGTATGTTTCAATCTGCTGTATTTTTATTATAATTGTGGCGATTGCTGGTTATGCTAAATTTGCACAGTAGAGGTTCAGGAAAAGGTGGACTTGAGCCTCCTACCGCTTTCTAAATAAACATGTTTTTACATGAATCATTTTGAACGCTTGTCTCTGAGACTAACTGAAAGTGAATACAGAAAGTATCCCCCTGGAATAGATGTTATGACTAACATTTTGCCATCAGACGTAGTTGGACAACATTTGTATGAGCTGGTCAGAGGATATGCTAAAACACAAAGTTCTATGTCTATATTTGTTTGTTTGGAAGAGTTGACCAAAACAAACTGCACTAGCTGTGTTTTTTGCAATAAAGGAATATGTCACCAAATTCAGCAGCATTTAAAAATTTTCTTTATTTATTGGAGCATAAGCAAAATTAAGCCGTGGCTTTACAGACAGTTCTTTTAACACCATCCTTATGCTTTTAAGAGCCACTCTACATATTTAAAGGTGTGCTTGTAAAATACTGTCATAACTCTTTTCTTCTTTTCTTCTCGTAGTATATCAACACTTCCGTTCCGATCTGTCTGATCTCCCTCTCTGATGTCTTTCGCTGTGGCGTTTCTGAGCTGTCTCTCTTCCATACTACTACTGTCTTCTGTCGCTTACACCACTTTGGTTCTGATGTTGCCTCTTTGTTTTTGTGAACTCCACACTTTTCTTCTCCAGAGTCATGTGTAATATGACATCCTCCAACATGCTCCATTTTATCTATTCTGCTCTCAGCTCTTCCTTTTAGCCTGTCTAGTGCTGTCTGAGAGCCGGTTTCACCATTCCCTTTTGTCAGTAGCCCTAGGCCATTTTACTCTGGATGTTTCTGCCTGCTGGTCTTTTGCTTCTTTGGCTGCTTGAACTCTTGACCCCCCAGACCCAGCGTTTTAGCATTTGTGTCTACAGCTTGGTTTGGTATGTGTCACTGGACATGAACAGATTTTATCTTTGACATCTCAAGAGGTGCCTGTTTTATGTTTGTCAAGCACCTCTTTGTCCTTAGTGTGTTTCAGGTCTTTTCAAGTTGTTATTTTCCTAAAAGGTTAAGGGCAGTCTTGTTTTATTCTCTCTACTGCTGTTTTCTATTTATGTGCTTCTGCTCATATTCAAGCCATTTGCAAGTATTTAAGTCATCCTCAAACTCACAAATTCTTCATGAGTAACTTTTCATACTTTTTAAGCTCATGTTGAACTGGCCTTGAACACAGCCCATTACATCCTCAGTTGGGTCTTTTCCCTCCAATCAGCTATTACTACTGTTATTGTTGTTGCATGGTCTTTCAACAGCTGTCAGCAGCAATATTCACGAGTTATTAGATGAATCTTACTGAGGCAATTATACACAGGATCTGAATTGAATAAACTACATGCTTTACACTGTGTGGCAGAATAATGGCTCTGATGTTAGAAAATTGAGTTGACGTCAGCAGTTAAGTTGTTTTTTGACTTCCTATGAGGGAATTGATGACTTAATAATAACTTTTTAGCCAAACTGATAAAATGTCACATTAAGAAGAAATAATGAAGATGGTTTAGAGGCAAGATTTACTGTCGACAGTGACAGAGAGAGTCAAAATGCTTTAGTGAAAGGAAAGAGGAGTAGAAAATAGTGCACCATCAGGTGTTCCTTTAAGGATAGTAGTTAACTGGCCATGGCAGTAGTTCAGAGTTTAGGCATAATGCATACAATTGAAACATATAGTTGCCAAGCATGGACCTTACTTGGCACATACAGTTGAAACACTTACAGGGCATGCTAACGACATGCTTTCGTTGCAGCTAAGCCAAGTTTCAGTTAATGCTCCAGAATCTATACAGCATGATCTTATTCATCCAGGTAATGTAAAGAAATATCCAAATAAAACAATCCACTGGACTTATTAAAAATAAGAGATTTTGCTGTTTATCCAGTTGGCTTCCTTCTAATGGCAGGCAGAACCATCTTCAGTATTTTTCCTGCTGGGATACATCCTCATTCTCCTAGAGTATGAAAACCTAATTGATACCCCCTGTTCATAGGGTGGCAAAAGTTGAGCACCTTCTTACTGATGTCCCCTCTCCAGGTGATCACCCCCCTATCAGGTCCAGTGGGTGTTTTGGAAAAATGTCAAGGCTGAGATTTTAGCTCAATATTTGAGAGCCCTTTACAGAATGCCTTTCAGTTTTCCTAGTAATGTGGCACAAAACAAAACTGGCTCAGTGGGAAAGCTCTAAATGAACAAGCATTATCCAGCTGTCCTGGTTTTCTAAAGCAATCATGCATGTTTTGGGGCAGTTGGCCAGTTCGCTATCATCCTGATTGGAGGTGTTTTCTCTCTAATAGGCTCACCAGAAATTAGAGCTCTAATATAACACTTTCTGTCCTTCTGCTTCACTATTACTTTAGGTCATCAAGAAGCCATCCAAAGAATGCTCCATCAATTATTTGTTAGTATTTGTTATGTAAGCCATTCTTCATTATCATATTTTTTTGAATCTAAAAACATGACCTATTATTTTTATCATTTGAAAATGAAGCCAAATCTGCAACATCCTTAGTAGATAATACTGGCTGCTTAACAACAGTGTCTCAATATTCACTCTTGGAACACAATATTGGGCCGTTTTCATGGTTGTGTTTGGCACTTACTGGACTTGGTTAAGGTTAGAGAAAGATCTTGGTCTTTGTCAAACAGAAAAACACCTAGCGACACGCAGCACTCAGGATGGACTGTGGTTTCAATGTCCTGTACTTTGTGTGGCCACCATCCATTCCAACCATATCCCTATATCTTATGGCCAATTTAGACCAAAGATTTGCAAAAAGACAAAACCGTTTTGAAACGTCCCAGCGAAAGGTTGCAGCGGTGTGAACTGGCCTGTCTCAGCTCGACTGAAGCCGGCTGATGGCATCGCCTGCGACTTTTTAGAACGTAAAGCATGTCACCTATTTTATCAGCTTGTACCGAAGTCAGCTGGTCATCTCGACCCTCTCTTTTTTTAATTATGTTTTTGCCATTTCATCAATACTACAAATTCAACTGTAGCAAGTAACTCGAAAATCACTATCCACGTTCTTATTTCATGATGCTACAAATTATATCCATCTACACAAACAGCCTGAAAAGCTGTCACAAAGAACAGAGCTACAGAGAGTCATTACATTGCAAGTAGAGGCAAATTTAGTAGCTTAGTCTGAACTGGGCTTTACATGTGGTACAAAAACATGGCGCTTCCTTCATTGGAAAAAAAGATTGCAAATGAACAGGCAGCAATTACATTTCCTGCAAAAAATAAATAGTAGTATAGAAGCGTCCTTTTGAGGAGACAGGGTTGGAATGACTTCACCACGCTGATCTGTCTGACACTCAAAGTGACAAAGTCACAGATGGGATTTACACTGGGCATCGGATTTTATGAGGATAGTATTTTTGGCCACTGTTGCATTGTGAGTGAACTTTCCAGGGACGCAAGACGGGGAAGAGCAGTAGATTGAGATAGGACCTTGCAGTGTTATATGAGGGTTATTTAAGGTAAGAGATTTGAAAGCAATGAGAAACTTTGTGACTTTTTCGGGAAAGGGATGATATTCTTAGGACTGGCTTTAATATCACCTGAGGGCAGAAAAGATGTGTTTTGGTAAAAGAGAAGCAGAAGTGGTGATTCTGCTGCAAGGTGCATTAAGGCTAGACTGGGTAAGGTAATGAGTCAAGCCTTGTTCAGTGATAAATACTGGACTATGTGAAAGTATGTAATTCTAAATGACATAATAAGGAGGAGCATAATGAATGTGCACCTTTTTTTCCTTAAATTCCTTTAAACTACAAAATAGGGCATACCATTATATATAGCAAAGCAAATGTGAAATCTGGGATTAAGAAGACATTCCCTATACAATAGGGGTTGAGAGTAAAAATCAGTTTAATAGTGTTGTAAAACAACAAAGTTAGATACATATAATAAAGATCACTAAACCAAAGACCAAATAATTTATGGAAACAACAGAGAGCTGAAATTCTACTTACGGTTTCATTTTCCTCTTGAATTAGAAAACACTTGCTTTGGGCAGAACACACAAACACTGCAGAGGCAAACTAGTGTGTCATGGAAACTCCAGCGTGATCAGGCACAGCAAATATGCAGGAGTTGGAATTGTATCATATTCACAACCTTTGTACTGCACTCTAATAGAACTAAACTACAATGTCTTGCATGTCCAAAACTTTGACTATTTGTTAGTCATGTGATGATGATATGGTTACCTTCTACTACAGTTGCAAATGTATTCAAATAACTTAACAGCATTAAAGGGGGTAATTTTTTTTAATATTTGTTTGTCATTGTTGCTATTTTACCCTTATGGCACAGTGAGAGTAAAATATAAATAGTGCTACTGTTGTTTCTATCCCAGTGAGTCCTCATTTTTAAAACTGATTACTGAAATTGCTTTAGCTATCTCTAACTATCTTGAGATCTATAGAAGCTGGACTATAGAGCAGGAGCCACCTTAAAGAAAAGGTGTTTTTTTTGCATCATTGGGCAAAAATGCCATATCAACTGTATCGCAAGTGGTCTGATAACAAACCTCTACTTCAGCCCCTTGTCTTGGCTTTGTTTTCAGGCTTCACAAAATCTAGCCTGTGACGGCAGACTTTAGCCAATCACAACTTATTTCATAGAGACTGTGCATTCGTATTGGCTAAGCTATAAGAACAGATGCGTGTGCAGGTTCTTTCAGATGGTGAAAGCCTGATTCAATGGCGGAAACTCCTGCAACTTGTGATCATTTCCAACACCTCCCTTGCCTGCAGCGGCGTATAGTACAAAACAACACGTCCCTGCTCAACACAGAGCTTCAGGCTCATGGCGTTCATAAAGATGAGTGGCAAAGAAGTACAATGAGAAATAGTGGGGAAAACATTTTTTGACGGGCAGTGTTGTGTGTCGTGTACTAGCCCCTCTTCCCACTGCTGGATGGCATTGAAGCTGCCTCTGAAGCCTGGGGCTCTGCTGCCGCAAAGCACTGGAGGGAAGACAAGTCGCAATGGGAGGGACCGGGGTCTTGTTGAGACTTATGCTGTAGAGCGCAATCCCTACAAAGGATATGGCTTCGCACGGCAACCAACTCCCTTCTGCTGGTGGTCAAAGTTGTGGGTTTGGGACCTTTAAGGACCTTATTCCCAAACAATATTACAATTAATCACAATTGCACAAACTGATTGCAGCAGTGGGAGGTTCAGTGAGGCTTTTGAGGCCCCTTGGGGATCTGAAAATGTGTGAACTTCCTTTCTATAGTCTTATTAAATATTCCAATGCAGCATAAGCTAATTACACAGGAAAATATGTTATTTGTCAATGCCCACTAGAAAAATACATATTTTAGCTTTCAGATCTGACAAGGCTATTGACAGGATGACATTATACTTTTACAAATCACTGTGAAAAATAAATAACTTTTATTACGTGACAATGCTGTGGCTAAGGTATGGTTATGAAAAATGTACCCTGTTAAATTCCAATATTTAGTTGATCCACCCCAACCTCCTCTATATGTGAACTTTGTTGCACTAAATTAACGCACTAAATAATGTGGCTGCTAGAGTACTGGAGCGTAAACAGATGTGGTTCTGGGGCACTTGCTGAAATGACTGATGCTGTCGTTACTGACGCTCTCTCCTGAGGGTTGCATGTTGTGAGAAACCAGCCCAGTCAGTGGCATGGCTAAAAGAAAATCAAAGTAATGTGACTCATGGGTCACTGGAGTGGGACTGTCTGGGAAGCAGCAGTGGGACAGTGGGCCTTGGGGCCATGAACAGTGCAGTGGGTATAACAGGTGAGTAGCCAGCCTTTTGTCTTTAGTGCTTGGTTACATAAGCAGCTGTAACCACAAAGACTTCCCATTTCTTTTCAGCTAATTTTGAATAACTAACCCTTAAATTGTAACTCATTGTTTGGTCTTTTGCTCTTTTCCTTTTTACTTGTTGGTCAATAAAGTACCTGGCAGGCTGCTGTAAACAGCTGACAGTCTAAGTTCCTTTGGGCGTGCTAAATTTAAAGTTTACACTATATGAAATCCTGATGGGCTGTTTGTTTAAACAACATCACACAAAGAGGTTTAAATTTTAAGTTGTATGTAAGAGTTTAAATTTTATGTTTCTCAATCCCTTTATATTTTGAATTAAAATCCATGTAAAATTCTTGCTTCTGGTCTGTGTATAAACATTCTTAAGGGGAGCAGCAATTTCTCTCTTTGATCACAGGTGTATTGTTATTTTATCCTGCTTTTATAGCAGCCATTACATATCATAAGCACGCTATGTGCTCTCATATCTTTAATGAACCTCCCACAGAATTCTCTTTTTGTCAGTTTGAGTGCAAATGCCACAGTATCTCCTCCACAATGGATCTGTTAATGATTTTACCCAGCTGTGCATATTATTGCTCCATCCAGGAAACAATCAGATCATCTGGACATAGATTACTTTTTTTTTTCTAAACTTACCTCTCCAGGTTTTTATTCACTTCTGTTGATCACTTTGTAATCACTGCCCCGACAGGTGTTACGGCTGCTCTGATCGTTAACTCTGAGAAATTATTAACTGTGCATTCATCAGCGCATCAATTCACCGTTGCCTCTTTTGATTTACTTCTGAGCTGACTTATTAAGACACTTTCCATTAATTTTACTGAAAGACCAGGGGCTGCTTAGACTCTTCTTTTAGATATTATTCTCAATAGCTCCCTGTAATAGTTTATGAGATATACTGGAGAACGTAGTAGCTTGCTCTCTTTTTTGTTTCTATACTGACTGTTTAATGCCACTTTTTCAGACTCTTTGACACCATTTACAGTTAGTCTTTTCCTAAAAGCTAAGTGTGAATGCATCCAAGAAACATTAAAGATGGACTGAAATTGTTTTGCTGAAAAGGTTGCACGTTAGCCAGATATTGAAAATAAATGTAAAGGCATCTGTATTTCCAATATGCATACTTAGCTTTACCCCTCTTGAGTAACTACATCAGTAAGCACTCTGTGGAAATAGTGTCTGCAGGGTCTGGGCCTGTGATAACTGGAGCTTAGCCGTTGTTCTCTGTCTCTGAAACAACGGGGAAATATGTCTTTAGTGATTTCAACACAAACGATCATACTGAAGTTGCACCAAGGTGTCGTCGTGTTCATCTGTTCCCTGAACTGTGTGGGTGAAGGAGCGACTTAAATGGAGAGCTTGTGAAGATGATAGGATTTTTGGCTCGTTTGTAATTCATAAATATGATTCATTCATGTGTGGTGTTAGTTTATGGATAGTTGTTAGCTAGCTAACAGTAGCTCAACTTGTATGAGGTACATCTCAAGTTTCTAAATTGAATCCATGTTTCCCTCACTTGCGTCTTTTCCTTGCATCTTAGTCCCTCCAACCTGGGATTCATAGAGATGCAAGGAAACCACGTGAGGTGAGAAGAAATGAGGAAATCTGTTTTTAGAGAAATGAGATACCCTTTCCTTTTAAGTGTCACATGAAGGGACGTCTGTTTCTGATGACAGCAGCAGCGGATCGCAGCTGAATCAGCTGTCAGTCGGGTTCACAGCTGTAGAGACTTTTGATGGAGTTTGAATCTGCGCACATTTGCACTTCACTAATACTAATAAAGACTCTCTGGCAAAGCAGCAGTGTTTCCTCTCTGTCACCTGTTTGACAAACACCTGCACAATAACAACCTGCACTCTGTATTTACTCTGACCTGCGTTTATATTATTTATTAAGTATTTGCATCTGTGTTTATTAATATTCTGATTGTGAATTCATTATGGATTAAACAGGAATATGATTAGGGTGTCTTTTGAACATTACGCTAAATGTTTCAAGGAAAATTGAAATGATGTAACTGACATCATGTGGCTGAATGGAAATAATGATAAATGATGTTTCTTGCTGACAGACTCTTCTACTCTCTCTCACTTTAACTGTATCCATAGTAAAAGTTAACAAGGGAAAAAACAAATCCTGAAAAGAAAAATTGTTCTAATAAATGAATAAAGTAGTTTATGGTTCTTTTGTTGTTCAGACCTACAATTAAGACATGCATAAATACATGCAAATAAAAAATAACATTTGGGAGTTTAATGTGTTATCTGGCTTCACTCAATCAGCTGCAGCGTCCAATCAATAACCGATATCCAATAAGGAAGCGTGGTAGGCGGATAAATCTTCTGTGAAGGCTGCACTCGTGTATCCTCTCTTAGGGCTCCTCAGAGAACCTTCCTCACTCCTCGCTCCTCAGAGCAGAAATTAGACTGCTTTGCTGTTACTTCAGGGGTTTTTGAAGGTTGCCAAATTACAGCTTCACGTGTATTATTACCACCCTCTGTACTGGAGTAGAGCTGACCCTGATTTGAATAGAAAACCAAGACAGAGTGCAAGCAAATTTGTGATCAGGCCAAAATAAATGTATTAATGTGGCCTTGTGTAAACAAAAGTGTCTTAAATTGTATCTGGATTCTTTTCAAGATATGACATATGACTTTAAATGTGTAAATGGGATTTCTGGTTTCATTGGAAATGGTCTTCACTTTCAAAATTTGGAGGTGGTAAAATCAAAAGTGGAGGCTTTTGTAAACCCCAAAGCACTGAAACCACTATTCACTGGGTTATTAATTATCATCTTATGAATGAATACTCCCGTAAGTGCTCAGTGTTAATGTTACTTGGCCTAAGCCCACACTGGAATGTGATTATTCATGTTATTGTAATTGATAGAAATAGGGTTGGTATGTCTAGTAGTACGATGGGCTAGCTCTTGTTCTACCCATCAAACATGAAATGTTTAGTCTCTGTTGGTGATTACGCGTCTTCATGCTCCAGTCTGGGGCCACAACTGTTTTATTTAACCTTTGGCTCTTTGTATTTGTCAGCAAGCATTTCCTTTAACTGCCTTGTGTTGTTATAATATCTAGCTATGGGTTTTATGTAGTAATTAACAGTGCCATATACTTCTTGTGTGATAGTGCTCAGCTGTGAGGTTTTTAAAGTGTCAAGGCTAAATGTATCAAACAAGCCAGGATGTAGTGTGCAAGAACAGAATGTGCTGTGCAGTTATGTGACAACTGAAGGTTAACATGTTTAGGAGATTACCACACAGGCAGAGATATGTGTGTGTGTGTTTATAAAATAAGGATGCAGAAGGGGGGGAGGTCAGAAAGGGTGCGAAAGACACTATATAATTAACAAGTGGGAAGAGAAAAAGTGAGACTCTTTCTGACACTGCTTGGATGTGCTTGGTGATGTTATAGTAGTCTCCAGATTAATCTGTAATAACTGCTTCGTGTAATCTAGCTTGTGTGAATAAATGTTTAAAAGACTACAGTTGTAAAATGCCTTAATTCCAAATCAACCAACCTGGGAGGGATCAGAAGCCACGAGAAGGGATCCCAACAGTCTATAATCTAAAGTGTCTACTCTTCTTATAGCAATGGTTGTATTGTTACCTGATATTCAAAACATACATCCATGCATGCGAATAAGTCACCCAAATAATTTGTCAGGAAATGGGATCCAAATCATCTGGCCTAGAGGGTTAAAATGATACCTACTACCAAGTTGTAACAAGTAACAAAATCATTATAAAATGTTGTTAATATAATAAAATCATTATTAGGCCACACATAGAATACACTAATTACACATGGCAGCTCAATAGAGTTGAGAATGGTGTCATTTATAGACATTTGCATAAAATGTATGCAGTTATCGGGCAGGAACAAGTCTCTATAGAGACTATACTGATTTTCTGCTTTCATGGTTAATTGTGTGAGTATTAATTAGAGTCACACATAAAAATGAGGTTTTATTCATCCAAACAAAATACTCCATTATGTGTGTAGTTTGTGTAGTTACTTTTTTTAATGTAGTAATGAATGTTTAAGCCAGTGATTGCTACTGACAGTGACTTGCCATGTTCTCTTAATGACCATGCAATAGCCATGACACACCAGAAGAGGGCTGCATTGGCCCAAGGATCATCTCTCTCTCATGCCAGGTTTTGCGTTTGCAAACCAAAGAATCATGGAGGACATTAAGTGTGACCTTGCTGTGTGATTGGCTCTGATCCTGCATTCTCTCTTTCTCATCCAAACCTGTCTGTGTGGGTTGATCTTCCCTAGTATTTTATTTACAGTTTTGTGAGCTCTGTCAGTTAATGTCACACAGTCCTCACATAACCCCTGGTCATGGCCACAACTTAGTTTTGAAATAAAAAAAATTGCCAGAGAGAATAATTTTAATAGATAAAACAGGAATCAATGAAAAGAAAATGGCAATAGAGAGAAAGGCAAAATAATTTATCTGAATTGTTTAGCTTAGAGGAACCAAGTATGTGTGGGGTGTTTTGCAGTCACCCACATAAAAACCTAACACTCAGAAATAAAATCTGAAATTACTGTAATGCGAAGGCATTTTCAATGTATTATATATGTTTTGTCCTCTTAGTGGACAAAGACATATAGACTCCATCGACCATGTTAATGCCATAGCACTTACTTATGTTTTGATCTTTTCAATATTTTTTACTTTTACTTAAAACTGGCACACTAGACTATGATACAATGGTGAATGCATTCTGTTTTTTGATTACATTTTTAAATTTTTTGATCGTTTGTTTTCTTTTTTACTTTTTTTAAGTGTTTTTCCAATTCAAGGACTACAGTATTATGTTCAGCTTCTTTTTGGGATATACAAATAAAATGAATGTTTCTTTACTGAAGATGGAACCCTCTATCATTTCAAAACAAAGCCTTGAATATACACTATACTCTTAATCCAACTGTTAGTGATTAAGAGTAGGCCTAAAGGAGTACAGCTGACGACGAGCTAGGGTCATTTTTAATTCCTATTTAATTAACTGGAGAAACTATGCTCTTATATCAGGACAATACTGAATCCAAGAGGACAGGAAGGAGACAGCTAACGTACTATCCTGCCACATGTGGTCAGCAGTCCTTTGAGGATATGTTATTCAGCCTTTTCTTCTGAAGGTAAGCTGTGGTGCTTAAATAAAAACATTTTACATGCTTATTTTACATGCAAATGAGCTGATGAGCTGGAAACATAAAACATATTGCTGGTGAAAGAATTTTCAACCAACTCTCAGTTTTAGTTGAGTATTGGCATTAACTTATGCTTCCTACAGCTACTAAAATCTAAATCTAAATCCAAATACTAAAATCACTTTTCATTTCACCCAAGAAAATCCACTGTTGTCAACTAAGAATGAGAAGCTGTTTTTGTTTACTTACTTAACTTTAAGTCAAATCATATAGAAAAAAACTGGAAAAAAGGTAGGTTCTTTTGTGGGGATCAGATGTTGGTTAGATAAGCACATTAACAGCTCATTCAGTTTTGTATCGACTGAGCAGTTGTGGCTCTCTTTTTGAAAAACAAACAAATGCTAAAGGGGTCTCAATAGTAACCAAATTGAGTGAGAAAGTGTGCTAAATAATGACCGAGTTGATTGTCCTGCACAATAGCTGCATATTTCCTTTAGGACCACAAAATGAAATCTAACACTATAATTGATTTTTACAGTGTGATAAATATATTTGCTGCATGGAGTGGGGTTTACACATTACATTTTCAAGAAAAAATTAACAAAAACCGTTTTCTTCACATCTTTTCAATAAAATTATAATTTATTATAAAATAAATCATAATAAACAAATAATTAAATTAGAAATTGTGT
>JAVQJL010086080.1:0-20517 GCA_036024295.1 Nannoperca obscura
TTCTTCTTCTTCCGGTATGTCACATTGGGACTGGAGTCACTGGCTGATGTGCTCTTGTTGACCATGTATCAGACATTTCCCATAAACAGATGAGAGGGAAAGTATTAGCTGTGGTGGAAATAAATAACTGTTTTATCTCCTGTGGGAGTGTTGTTATTCCATTCGTTTCTCATTGTTGTTGCCTTTTAGACACTTGTGCTCCTGAATATCCCGGCTTTTAATCTCGTGGGCTTTGGTTGCTTTAAGGCCAGTCGTACCAGTGGTCCGGTAGTGTCACTGCCACCTTTTTTATGTTACATTCTATTTAGAGTATGTTTTCAATTCATCCTTTTTGTCTTGTGCTTAATGTAGAATTTGGAGCAACACCTAATATGTTAATTATCTGTTTACTATCTTCCTGATTGATTGATTGATTGATTGATAATGTTGTCTTCCAAATGATGGAAAGTATTTTAAAGCATCAAATCCTCACATTTCAGGACCTGGATACATAATAGTTGACTAATCAATCAATAAATAAGTAGTTTCAGTGGCAGGTCAATGAGGAAAAGGATATTACAGTCCTTTGTTATATTTATATAATGGTGTAAAGCTCAGAAAAGAGCCACTAGAATGTTTCTTTTCTTTTCTGTTCAAGAGAACATCAAGGTTTTGGGACTTCCTGCATGTAAAACTGTATTCTCTTAACCAGTTTGCTGTGGTTTAGTAAATGAACACAATGCAATGATAACAAATAGATTTATAATGGTCACAGCGTTTTCCTTCCTTTTCCCCTTTCTCTAACAGAAGTTACAGAGTCACTCTGAGATCTGAACTTTATGTGCTCCCACTCGTCTCCAAGTTTGTTCATGTGAAGAAAGAACAGATCTAAACATTCACTCGTCTTGTCTACACCTGCTTCTCTTTCCTTCCTATTCATGACTTCTTACCCCATCTCCTCACTAGCACCGTCAGACATGATATGTCAATTTATGAATACATATAGTATAATATATAGTTTAATGGCTTATAGGTTCACAGTGTGGAAATATACACCATGAAGCTTGACCTGGTTGACTATATATGCACAAATCTTTTCTTACATATTTCATGCAAACTCATGTGTGTATATATATAATAATTATTAGAGCATTAAACAACTAATTATAATTCAAAAGTAACAAAAAACGATTTATCCTAGTTTGAAACACAATAATTCCTAGATTTGAAAAATGTAATTTCCCTTTCCGTGCATAGTTTGTTCTAACCTTTTGATAATAATCTCTTTAATTTATTCAAATAATGTATTCAAATCATACTTTGTTGCGGTCATTACTATTGTTCAGACGGACTGATATTAACATAAAACAGAGAAAAACAACAACAGAACATTTTAATTCATCCTCCCCGCCTGTTTTTTCTTCCTGCTTAGAGATAATACAATTCATTACTGGACACAAAATTTTTCAGTCGACATATTTGACCCTGTCTCCTCAGTGTGTAATGAGTTGTATATATGTCAATCTGAATAAATTCCTTAGTCATAGATGATAGTCAAGGCGATTATTTTTTTCTCTGTCTCTCTCTCTCTGTCTCTCTCTCTCTCTTTTTTTTAAATCATTTTCTGCCAACAGCGACTATGAAAACATTGGCTGTGTGGCCTCTATTGATATGAAAAAAACCCCATTAAAATTAAAGAGATGATAAACTTGGAATGGATTAGAGGCTTCAGCAATTTTCTGTTTCTTTTCTCCAATGTGTAGTTCGTCTTAAAACAATCAAGATGGTGTGTGTGTGTGTGTGTGTGTGTGTGTGTTTCCGTGTGTGTGTGTGTGTGTGTGATGAGGTTGGTGGTGATGGCATGGTGTCTAGGTGGGAGCTGGTCCCTATCAGGGATGGCATGATATGCCAAAGCCACCTTTTTAATCTACAATGTGTCCATACTGCATGTTATGCAAAATAAATTATGAAGAGAAGAAAAGCCTATCTTTTGAATGACCTTGCAGGCTGGAGGGTTCGATATTTTCTCCCTTGCTGCTTAAAATTCTTGATATGCAAATGGGTGTCACAGTAATCCCTTGTCATTTGCTGGCTGACTTGCGGTCCCCACACATTCTCTCCTTCCAGGACTGTGTCGAAATCCATTGTCAGTGGCCATTACTAAATGGTGGAAGTATTTATATCCATGGCAATAGACAAAATGACAGAAATGTCCACCAATTTGTGAATATGAATGAGCTAAAACAAGAGCTTCCTTCAAGAAGGAAGACCTTCAAATCTACAGGACCCAAGAGAGGTTCCCTGGCGTTAATATCTGCTGACTGGGGTGATGGAGGAGTGTGTGATGGCATTATAATCCTGGAAACATGACGGGACAATGCATGTACCTAGAATGCTCATGTTCCTGCAAAAAAGGCTTATTTTATTGGCTAGTCTCCTCCCCTTATTTGACAAACTGTCACAGATCTGCCATCATGCTGAGTTCAGTGTAAAAATGCTTTGAGTGTCTTGTGCTCATAATTAGTCAATGAATCTAATGAAACTATTCATTTCAAGTTCGAGCCTCTCAGTTCTGAGGATTTTTCTCATGTGATAATAACTGTATGATTTTTTGTTGTTGTTGGGCAACTTTGGGAAGAATTGGACTTTAGGAAATAGTAATTTTCACAATTTTATATTATATACATTATATAGACCAAACCATTGTAGATGAAAAGATATTGAAAGAAATCATTAGTTGCAGCCCTTCTCTTGAGGCCAGGTTATGAATGTTTGTGTAGTTGTCATTAAATACTTTCCACAAAAGCTATTTCCACAAACATAAGCTCTATGAAGCTAGAAATTATGTCATCATTTGTATTTTTTTTCTTTCTTATTTTAAAAAAGTAAAGTAAAGTCATTGTTGTAATGTTGTATCCCCGTGGTCTGGCTAAATTTGTTACTATTTTGAGATTATAGAATCCACTCCAGAGGGCTGCAGCGAACAGCTATATTTATTATCGAATAGTCTTATGATTATTTTTTTGATAAATAGTTTGATCACTCAAATGTCAGAAAATACTAAAATCAAAATGGCCATTGTAGTTTCCGAAAGGTGACATCTTCAAATTGCTTTTTTTCATGCCTCCCAGCAGCAGTACAAACACAGAAAGTGCATTGATAGCACTTGAGCATCCTAGCAAAATCCACCCCATCAAAGAATTGCCCTTTCTCTTTCCAGCCTTGTAGTGTGACATGAATGGTAAAGAAGGTCTTCTTTGGGACTGTCCAATCACACACTCAGACAACTTGTCCAGAGGAAGCCAGCCGAGCGTGGCTAGTGCTTACCCAGCACTCCTTACTCCAGGTATTTAAAGGACCTCAAATAGAGCATTATAATGGCCGACGTATTAATGGATATTATTATTTACCAGGCACAGTAGTGGGTGGGTGTCGGGTTATCATACAGTAGTTAATTATAATGGAGCGTGAAGACACACTATATGCATATTATCAACACTGAGAGTCCAATTTATTTGTTGGCAGTGACACACATGCGCATGGCAATTTTCCCCCATCGATGCATCAGGAACAGCACAAGGTGCGCCCTCATCACTTTGTCTACGTGTGATAAGACCTTTGTTTCTCACTTTGATCCATCTAGTCACGGATGGTTGAATGGAGCAACTAAAGGATAAGATGTTTGTGTAAAAGCTTCCAGGTTTCTTCACTGCTGCTGGTTTGCTCATCTATTTGTGAAGCTATTCATACAAATCCAGGAGCGCCAAAACCTAATATCTGTAAAATGTTACCGTTCCAGGAATACAGCCTTTTTTTCATTTTGTTTTAATTAGTGCTTGGTAACCAGTTTATTCAGTGGGTTTTAAAAGGTTTCAGTAATTTAAGTCTATGGTGGATTTTGCTTCACTCAAGTATACATTTTTACACTGTATAATCATTATTTCAAAACCAAACTTATTAGCTAATATATAAACGGAGTAGGTTTTGCATTTTAATGAAACCCTGTGTTTCCCTGACACATGCGCAGTGTTAAAGCTTGAATATCTTTGCGTTGCGTTCCTGTGTTATCTGTTATCTGGTAAACCAGGACCGTAGACGGTTAACTCCCTGCACTGAAACAAGATGTCATCTCCAGGCCGGTCGAGGTTAAAGGGGGTGAACTTGGGATCGAGGGATAAAGGGTTAGAAAGGGCTCAAGGAGGAGAGACAGAACGACGTGATGAAGGAAGAGAAAGATATAAATATAATAAATAATAAATAAATAAAGGGACATGGGAGAATAAGGTGAGAGATAGAGGAAGGCCAGGAGAAGTGGTTTGGAATAAAGAAGTACAATATTGAGTTTAGACTGCAGAGATAACTAATGAAGGGTAAAAGAGGTGTGAAGGTTTCAGGATCAATGAGAGTGAGAGATGAGGGTTGAGAGATTTTAAGAGGTGCAATTCAGATAGTGAAATTAGAGATGAGGGAACGGGAAGTGGCTAAGGTTAAGAGATGGAAGCATGGGGGAGATATAATATGAAAAAATGACAGATGGGCTATCTTGTTGCTCTGGGAGCATAGCATGTTTGAGTTTGGTGTAGAACATATGCAGCATGTCTTAATGGTATAATCAGTAACATTTCCACATTAAAATGTCTATAACTATGTTATATATTTTGTTGAGTTGTGAATTTACATTATCCCAAATGTTTCCAACAGTGTTCAAACCCAGAGGAATCAATAATGTTATTCAAGGTAACAGTAGGTTTCATCTGGTCAGCGGCGTCGTGTTCCCTTTACCTCTAGTTGCTATAACTTCCAGGGAAACATGGGAAACACCAGATGATACGAGTGAGGAAGAAATACAATGTCACATAATTATACTAATACAGCATTTTATTCTCCACACAGCATCATTGTTTTTATTAATTTCATGCCATTTCCAACACACCAGTACAGACCAAATGTATTGATATGATATTTTAGTACCAATCTAGCTTACTGGCTTGTGCCAGCCACCAAGTTACCGGTGGTTAAACTGGGCCGGGGCAGCCTCAGAGCATAATGGACTCAACTACCCATACAGCTGGAGTTCCTATAGAGTATGATTGTTTTGAACATGGATACCTGAAGCTGAATTGAATGTGCCAGTGCTGTTTCTCGCTCCTCCTGACTCCTGAATGATGTAGCTGCTTTCCTAGGTCTCTGCAGTTACATCTTAGAAATCAGCACGATGGCTGAAACCTGAGAATTGAGCGCCAAGTTGCTATAAACTGGAACTGTTCTTTTAAAAACAATGACAGGTCAAACAGGCGTAAACAGGTGGAGGTGGATGAGATGAAGGACTAAGGAGTGGAGAGGGTTTGATGTGGTGTCGGGTGAGGTCAGGGTAGGGGAGGGTAAGGTTAATGACAAGACAACTTTGTTTAGAAATTACATTTTAGAAAATGAAATTGGATGACACTGACTGTCCAGTAACGAATAAAAAAATGCTTATTATTGGTCACATAAGCTGTGAGCTTCTTTAGATCAAGACTGACCCACATCCATTCATGTCTCACACACTTAAGACATACTGTACTCTCACTCTCTGTCTTCTCTGTAACCTTCCTCCATATCTCCAGCCAGCAGACTCCTGCGTCTCTCAGGAGAAGGGTATCCCTGCAAGCACCCTGTCAATTCCACCTGTCAATCAAAATGCTTTGGGAGGATGATTGGTTGTCATGTGTCTCGAGGGCTTGTCTTGTCAGTGAGGCTGACATACCTCAGAGTACATTCTGCAGTTTGTGGAAGCTTGTTTGTCCTATGAAGACACATCCCTGGAAAAGTTTTGTATGTGGGTCAGCATGAATGCATGTTAGCCTTTTGGACCATAGTGACGAATCTAACATAAGGAATGGCTACTTTTGTTAATACCCAATCACATCAATCACAATTCTCATAGTAAATTACACTTGTTGCCCTCATGGGTCCAGTGTAGAGTTGGCTATATGCAGAAGGAAAAGAGACACCTGAAAGAAGAGATCAGCGTGGATCAGTTTATTCTGTTTGTTTGGTCAGCCAGAGTTCAGCTGTTTTTCAGTCTAATCACAAACTGGTTTCCACTTTACTGCAATGTTAAATAAATGTTATTAACTGAAATGTATCTGTTATGGATGAAAACCCAAACACATTAATATGCATGTAATATGTATAGCATGCTGTAACACTGGAAAACATCTTTCAATTAAAAGGGGTAGTTTATGGCTTTGCTAGTTAGTTTATTAGCCAGATTAGGGCTGCAACTAACAATTATGTTCTGTTTTTATTGACTGATTAATCATTTAGTTCATAAAATGTGGGTAAATGGTGAAATATGGCCATCGAAAGTTCACAAATTCAGTATAAAACTATGAAAAAAGCAGCAAATTCTCACATTTCAGATGGTGGAATTACAAAATATATGAAGTTTGCTTGATTATTAACTTTTGAAATATTGACAGTCAATCAAATATTACAATAACTGGTGATTAATTTTCCTAATTGATTAGTCATAGCAATCAATGAATTGTTTCGGCACCGTTAAAGATAACATACAACTACTAGCTAGTTCTTCTTTAACAGGTGCGAAGCAATGAACTCGGTAACTAAGAAGTGGAATGTGAAGAATGTTAATTATGTTAATACATCCGTTTGTTGTTATGGAGTGCTTTATAATACAGTAGACATCGGTTATTGTCATTATTTTTTCTAATGAAGCCAAGTTCAACTCCACCCTCACGTTCAGCTGGAACGCTCTCTCCCAGTATTAAAAAAAATGCACCTGTAGGAGGTGTAGCCTCGTGGCTACATAATGTGTGGGTCAGGAGACACAGGGAGACTGACTGACACTGAGTCTTTTTTTATACATGTCATGACGCAGATAAGTCCAGACCAGGTGACTCTGTGTCAGCGTTGTCCTCGCCACGTTGGTGGCGCGTTGAGACATTTTCAACCCACGAAATGCAGATTTTTATAAAATATTAACGCCAGCATTGATGTGTGTCATCACAGTACAGTCACATCATTCAGTTTACAGCTGAAATATAAAGTGTACACTACCTCTTTAACATTTACACTGCCATGACAATAACAAAGCACAAAATAGATCTCCAGATATAAAAGATGCTTAAAACAAATATCACTAAAGTTTCTGCTTCGTTACATGTTGACAAGCTCAAATGCCAAACTGTAGTGTTTGTAAGGTGTGTGTCATATTAGTCCGCCATGGGTTACACGTGGCATAACTGAAACAAAATAGCTTTTACAATAAATACATATTTGTTATTTGTCTGTCTTAAACTTTTAGTTGTCCTGCCGTAAAACATCCATGATTTTTTTCTCATGACTAAATTCGTCAGTTGGTGCCTTATGACCTTTTTCTCTCTCCTCTACTGCAGCACAAGTAGCTCATATATAATAAGAACTTGTACAAGAGAACATGTGTGCAGAAAAAAGTTTGTATACTTGGGAGTAGAAGCTCATTAGGAGCACTCGAAGCCAGCATCGCCCTCTGATATCACCCACTTTTGATCTACACCACATATTCTGACTGACACACACACTTTCTCACACACACACGCTCCTCCACCATCTCTTCTCTCCAGCCTGTCTGTGATGTGTCACTCCCCTCCTCCATCCCTGATGATTGATAGGCACAAGGCCCTAATCTAAAGGAACATTTCTCCATGCTGTCCACTTGCTATCAGCCCAGCAGCTTCCATGCAGCCAGTGTGTGAGCCCATGGCAGTCCTGGCGCTGGTGGTGGGACTGGACATTGGCATGCTGATTACTGGCTTCTCCTGCAGCCAGCGCACCACGTCCTGCATACCTTACTCTCCCACAAAAATACGGTTGAGCATGTTTGTATTTAACTTGCCGTGGGTGCTCCATTCCCTGCATCCATTGCCAAACCCTTTACCATAATGGTAAAATTGCACCATTGCAATATTTTAATATAGAAATGCAGCTGCTGTAGTAACTTCCGGTGGTGAGTCTGTATACAATTGGAAAATTCCAAACCGCAGTGAGCAGCATTAATCCAGAGAAAGCTAGACTCACAGACACAAAGTGTTTCATGCTAGTAAACTGGCAGTAATGGCTGATAACGCTTCTCCTCTTGGCGCTGACCCACACTGCGAGGCTGGGTGTATTAATCCTGATGTGGGTGTTTTTATGAATATTTTGCCTACTCTTCCCAATATCTGGGAAGCGTCAGAGCCTGTTATTTTATATTAATATTCTGGCTGATATTAAAGAGAAATATAATAAAGACACTATTAAGTAGCTACAATAGAACATGTTACTACATTATATGATAAATTAAAACTATGATAAATGTGGATATAATCCTAAAGTATACATAAAATACAGATTTTTAAGCTCTCTTTTAAGTATTAAACCTATCATATGATTTCAGCCCTTATAGTAATGTAGGAAAATTAAACAGAGCCTGACATGATAAAGTCATGAAGTTTAATGTTTCAGTACTTTTTTCCCAATGGGATACTGCTTTAATTGTATGCCTTCCTGCTAAATAATGTAACACGTCTCCTGCTGCCTTAATGGAATATTATTAGGAATATTCTGTAACAAATTTTAAGTTAAAGCTTGTCATTTATATGCTGAAAGAATTTGAATTGGTTAAATAAGTAATTCAAAATATTTAATGCTAAGACATAGTAGACACATGAGCTGAGATCTCTGGTAGAGCAAAGTGCAGCAAAGTGGTGGCCAGCAGCATAAACGTAAAAGTCTTGTCACTGAGTGAGTGAGAGATGAAGTTACACCATTGGTCAGTGGAGTGTTGAAGTCTCCCCATTGACCTCTTTCAAAATGAACAGGCGCAATTAGTTACATACCATAACTTTTACGTGGTGCCCACCTCGGTCTCACCTTGTGTATAGGCTTAGCTGAGACTGGACAATGGAGTGGAGCTTAGAGGAATAGATAAGAGGTCTGTGCCTATACTCATGGAATATATATTCCATATATACTTATATAATATATAAGTTACGGTACATAACTAACCTTCTATTTTATATAGGAGCAGCCCGTTTGTGGGATAAAGGCAAAGCAGGATGTAGTCCACTCCCCACTAGCTCCGTCCGGTACTCACAAGCACAAGCACAAACACACACACACACACACACACACACACACACCCACTTCATGAGAAATAACCAGTCCATACCTCACCTATGTGCATCACAGTACATCATATGCTCACAAATGGCACAAAAACGGTATAATACCTGATGTTCACCATGAGGGAATGAAACTGGAAAACATAAGCAGAGACGATGGTTACGCACTGTACCAGTCCAGCAGAGAGCCGAGTAGGAGAGAAAACAGCTCTCCATGCGATGAAAGGCATGAGGGAGGGCACACAGTTCAAGTACCCTAAATAACAAACACTCAATCGAATGAGGCATAGAAAACGGTTGGAGTTAATAGATAATTAGAATTAGTTCTCTTTCAAATCAAAAATGTTAAGATATGAGTGGAAAGTTTTGTTGTTGCCACTGCATTTATAACATTTTTGTTAGCTAAATATTCCTTGGACCACCACAGAAAATTGCAGATGGACATTTGATATCCAGGGATTCACATTATAGACACTACAACAGAATATCAGTGTAACAATGTGACCACAATATAGCATTAGCTATACATTTGGGATGTTAAAGTTAGTAAGTCCCTTACTTTTGCTAAACGCATCCATTATTGCAACGAAATCTAATGTTAGAGGATTCTTCAGTTGTTCTGTCCTTGTGAGGATGCTAGCACAATGTAAGTATAGAAGTATAGAGAAAAGCCCTCTCACATGTCTCCTGCATTCTGCTCCTTTTCCCCATCCTCCAAATATCTTTCTTATCATGTTCTGTCTCTTTCTCTCTATGTCCTACTATCTCTGACTCACCAGTTTCCTTCCTTTATTAGACAGCAATCACTTGTTTACCCAAGTCTTAAGGGAGTTTGTGGGTCCACAGCAGCAATAGAACATTATTTTAACCAAATGTGCCAATGTAATTTTGGCTATAAAATCAAATGTTAACAGTGTGCTCTACAATACTCCACATGGATTCTCTTCCACTTTTGTCCAGAGTCTCTAAATAAACCTTCCAGCATTACAAACTGAATATAAGTACTTTTTAAAATGAAAGAACCATAAAGGTAAATACCAAACCATTTTAGTGATATTTATTAATTTGATTGCTTTGAGACGACGCAGATATATGCAATATTTTGAAATCTATTCCCAACAGCATTGCATCCTTTGGTTTAATTTAGCAGCAGGGAATATAAACCCAAATGTGTTGTAGAAACAGAAATGATTGAACCTGCATCATTTGTTGTTCATTTGTTACCATTAAACAGATATATTACAGGAAGATGCTTTAGCAAACAGTATTTGTGCACTCTTTCTAGATAATGGACTGTCTGTGTTTTACAGACCTTCTCATGTCTCTTCTGTTTGTTCGGTTCACTCACCATTCTCTTCTTGCTCTTGTCTAATTGGTGAACCTCTAAATGACCCTTAATGTGTCGAGCAAGTCTATCACTCTTTAACTTTTCCATGTCTCCTTTCCCGGTCTGCGCTGTCGATACCGGCCTGATTGAAATGTCCTTTTCTGCGGGTGCCAGAAGGAGTTGTTAAAGCAGACATGAATTAATGATTGAATTAATTATTGGAGTCACATACCGTACAATTAATTTTGTGGCTTTGCCTCAGTCTTTTTTCCTCTCCCCATCTGTGCGTAGAGAATGTCAAGAAACATTTTCTAATTAATTTATGTGTGATTATCAGGGATAGTTTCTGGAAGGTCTCCACTTTCAATTTGTGACAGGCTACAGCAGAGGAGAGAGGAAAGGCTGGGAGAGATGAAGGTGGGAGTGTGAATAAGGAAGTGGCTGTGCTCGGGAAATACGTGCCATTTCACACACACACACACACACACACACACACACACACACACATGCTCATTAAGGTGCACACACTCTTGCACACTCAGTTTCACATTGGAATTAATTTCGAATAATTCTCTCTTTCCCCTTGAATCATTACTCTCCAGCCAGTGTTGTTCTGCTTTGAATATTGGAAATAGAGTTTGATGCGTGTTTGATATTGTCCTGGTTGTAAAATCTGCGGAATTCATAGCATGCGTTTTTTTTTTCAAGTCTACCTTAAACTAATATTTACATGTTATTAAGTTCAGCCTATGCTATAAGGCACTAGCAGTCACACACACACACACACACACACACACATACACACACACACACACACACACATATATATAACAACCACAGACTTGCCAGGTCTCACATTGACTGATGAAATTGGTTAACATCATTTTAAAACAGCGTGTTGGATGCACAAAATTCCCCTCCATCTGTCTTGTGACTGGTTGGATAATGCTGGACTCTTTCTCACACACGAGCATGCAGAGGCGCGTTTTTATCAGCAATAAATAAAACTCCTCGTCAGTCAGGTGATTGAATTCCAAAATGAAGTTTTTCCATGTGAATGTCAATATTCTTTGCATTTGTTTGTCCTTAGCGAGGGGGGGGGGGGCTCATCTCATCATCACTTGCCCTGTCACTTGTTCTGCTTTCACCCCCTTCGTCCTCTGAACAGAAAAAAAGCTTTTAGTTTTTTCCCCCTCATTTTATCTTTCTTCGCATATTTGTGAATTTGCATGTTTGCTTCTTGCTCTTTTCTGGTGGTGTATGTATTTTGTAGATAAAAGTTCAGCAGTGCAGTTAAGAGAAATTAGTTGGGTAAACAGTGGTAAATGTCAATGATAAAGTTCTGTTGAAGCTCATCTGATTAGCGGGGCTACGCAGGTGTCTTATCTTGCCTGTGCAACAGAGGGTAAAATGGAAATGATTGCGTGGTCCTGAGCAGTAGATGCCTATCCCACAAATGTGTATCTGCCACTGAACCAAGCCTGCCGGACTCCAGGGACCCTGGGGTGCTGCATGGAAGATCATGGAGAGAGACGAGAAAGGGAAAAGGAGGAGCGATCAGTGTCTGCGTGTCGTTAGATTGAGGCCTTTCATCAGCCTGCATAATAAGTGACGTGAGTGGTCATTAATGTGAAAAGCTGGGTAGAAGTGATGCATGCAAATTTGAGATTTTTCTAGAGCTTTACAAAATAATGAAACAAAGGTTGTGCCTTTTCTGATTGGACATGACTTATTATGAAATGATAAATTAATTGATTGTTTGGTGTGTTACATGATGCACGTAACTATTTTGTATGAACACTGAAACCTGCCATTGCTCAGTGAAAAAAAATCTGTGTAACTATGTTTGAAACTATCACATCTTGAAAAGCCTTAAATGAGACTTCTTGAACACATCAAAATACAGCTTGTGGTTTAGAATACGTATAAAAAAAAAATAAATAAATAAAGAGAAAAGGCTGTGGAAAATGACTTCCACTTCATCAATAGTTGAATCATATAACTAAATTATTGAAAGAGGTCGCTCATAGTAAAAACCAACCCACTTGTGTTATCTTTAAGGGTACAGATTATTATTGGGAGAGTTTTCACCATGAGACAAATCTGTGGTTTGTGATACAAGGTTGTATAAAACAAATTGTCTCGACTTGAGAGATCAATCTTATGATAAAAATGTGATTTTTCATACCTGTCTGGCTCTGTAATATTGAGTATATGTATATATTGTAAATAAAAGCAATTGAGACTGTAAGCAAAAACCGTCAGTGGTTTTATACTCTTTCCCACATATAAGACATGAGCCTTTGTATATTTGACATGTACTGCGTATGACATGTAAAAACACAGAATCCCATCTTTTCTAACATTAACAGAATTACAGTAGTTGTCCTGTGTTTCTCATGAGCACTAGAGAGAGAATAGAAACACAAGGAGTTGGTATTTGTCATTCAGCAGAGGTTAAACCCCACCTATTAGTACAGGGTCAAAGTAGCACACAGATAAAGATTTCCTGTTGTGTGGTGTCAAAAAATCAATAGCTCCACTGCGATGTGCTCATTTGATATCAACAATAGTCTTTTTAAAAATCAATTAGGCCCGATAGAGGAGAACATCAGTGTTGGGTTACACCTTTCTTTTTTTCCTTTTATTCCTCATTGATATCCAAACAGGCCGGCTGTTTGTTGAGCGCGCTCGTTCCTATTGGATGGCCAGGCACAATGTCCTTAAGCGTGGTTTTTGTTATGTGACTCCTTGCACATCAATCTCGGCTGACTTACAAAATGTCATACTTCTGAGAATGACACACCCACAAAATCTCCAGAAGTGAAAAGCTGACCAAAAAGAAAACACCTCAATCTCAAACTGGCGCCTAGTTAGCCATGATGGTCTGCTCTGAGACCTAATTACATATAACAGATAGTGGAACTTAGACATTTGACCTTTTAAGGAACTAACTTTAAAACGCTACTGTTGGTTTATAAAGCACTGAATGGTATAGGGCTAAAATACATTTCTGATCTGCTGCTAGGTTAGGAAACGTAAGACCTCTCAGATGGCCTGGGACAGGTCTTCTTACTGTCCCCAGAGTCCAAACTAAACACGGAGAAGCAGCATTCTCATTTTTATGCACCACATATCTGGAACAAACTTGAGGTCTGTTCCATCTGGTAGCTCTTTTACATTAGGGCTTAAGACTTTCGTGTTTGCCACTGCCTTTTCTTAAATGAAATGTGGGACTATTCATTCAAGTCTTGTACTGCACTACAAGGTTCAGTTATTCACATGCATACAATAAGCACAACATGAGAAGATAGTGAAAATCATTTTAAGATGGAATCAGCTTTTCCATCTTTGGAATGGGTTACCGTTTTGGATTCTTCCAAAAGTTGTGGACAGTTTCCACTAAGTAAGCATTTGATTAATAATAATATGACATGTCAGTTAACATAACAGCTCACCTGCAGGTTTAATTAATTTTCCTTCTAAGTTGACTGAACCTGGAGATGTATCATGTGAAAACTCAAGAATTAATCTACCTGATTAAGTGTAAAAGAACATGCTCGTCCCTCATGTTATTTCCAATAAGGCTGCATGTTAAGTAGACATCTTAAATCATTCTTTTTGTTGATCAAATAAACCTGTAAGGCTTGATGGTGGCTCCACTATTACTTAAACTTGTACTATACTTTTAAAAGTGGAGGTATCTTCCTGGGAGATCTGCTTGATTTAGTTGTTGATCATTAAGCCACGATTCACAGTTTAGAGTCAGAACATGACACTCATATTTCACAAACCTTAGGTTCTGTCACTTCTTACTTTCTGCGTGTTCTAATGGGAGATATTGATTGAAACCATGGAGCAGGTTTGAGGTGTTGTCTGTTTCAGCTGGCACACGTCTTCAGAACAGTTTGCACAGTTGTTTGTTGTCTGAGTGTAAATAGCCAAAATATCTCTAAACTACTGAAGTTAAGTGACCTTTTATGTCTTCTGATTGTCTCTTTTATTCCTGCGGTGTGATTGGCTCTTTTTAAGTCTTTTAGCTCCTCCTAAGTACCCTCCACAGGGGCAAAAAGTGTCTGTGCTTTATTATCTCACATGGTGACTCCAGGGATGAAAGGAAAGCTTTTGTGAGTCTGACCAAGCTGGTAGGAAATGACCCTTTCTATTGACCAACATGCTAGTTCACCTTAGCCATTAGACTCGGACCTTTTGATGCTGCAATATCAGCCTTTGTGGAACATGGATGAAAGTAGGCTATAGATGCAATCTGTTCCATGATTTAAACTGTTATGTTTATATTTTATATATACATATAAGCATCACACTCATTAACAAAGTAAATCTCCAATAATGGATTTAATGTGTAAAACATAATAACCTTTCTTTGTTTAATTTCCAGTGACAGAACTTGCTCATTAAACAACTCAACATTCGGTAAACTGGCAAGACAAACAACGCAAAAAAAACAAAACGGTACTGATCCAAATATTCCGAAACAACATCATCAGCACTCTCATTCTACCACCTCGCCCTCCCACACACACACACACACACACACCAACACACACGCAGTTAATTGCGTTAGTCATTTCATTAATGACAGACTGATTGTTTTATTGTGTTGGCTCGTCAAAGAGGCCTGGACGCCCCAGCGGCTGCTGAAGCGTCCGTATTGATAAGCCTTTGTGTATGTGTGTGTGTGTGTGTGTGTGTGTAGCTGGGGGGGGGGGGGGTATTGGTGGGGTGGTGTTTACAGGCTGTATGTGTGTGGGCACAGTGTGCGCTCCCAATTGTCAACGTGTCATCTTGTGGACCTGTGTGTATTTTGACAGTCAGTGTGTGTGTGTGTGTGTGTGTGTGTGTGTGTAAGTGTGTAAGAGAGATTGTAAGATAGTGTGTGTGTGTGTGTCTGTGGAGCTGGTTGATATTGATAACAAGCCCATCCAGCCTTGTGTTTTTGGGAATGGGTCATCTAGCACGGACTGAAAGAATGATGTGTGTGTGTGTATGTGTGTGTGCACACGCACCATACATACACTACAGAATATAACAGTGATGGGGGTAGTATCATACAGAGTAGTAAGGGTGGTGAAAGCCATTGTAGCCATATTGATAAGGAGTGCTGGGTTATTATGCAGGTCTGTGGTGACCAGGAGGGGTAATTAACAGGGATTAGGATTGTTGGAGGATGAACACAGCTAACCTGCTGGGATTAGCAAGCAACACTCATTAGTGGAGTGACACCGTTAGCACTTTCTCTCTACCAGTATGAAAAGGCAGTGTTTTATTACATAGACTCCCTGACAACTACTTAATCTACAGTCATTGATGCTGCCTATAATTAACAGTCCATGATTTGCATTTACATTTTTTAACACATTTGTTAATCAAATAATCAGTAATATTGATGTCAATATATGTTAATAATAACACAGAACAAAAGCTTAATAATGTAGCCAGTAATGCTGTCACTTTAAAAAACAAGACTAAGAGTCTACAGTCGTGTTAGCAGCTCTGTGGGGCAGCACTTGGGCTCAGGGTTACTTTGAGCTAAGTGATAACGTCAGCAATGCTAACATGCTCACTATGATGTTAAGCAGGTATGATGTTTATCATGTTCACCATCATAGTTCTGTGTGTTAGCATGTTAACATGTGCTAATGAGCAATAAATACAGAGTGCAGCTGAGGCTCATGGGAATGTCTGTAATTTTTAGTAGTATTGAGTATCTAGTCAGAAAACAAAGTATTGGACAAATTAATCGTTTGTCCTGATGGTGGTGCCAGAAAACAGTCAAGAAATCACAAGAGTCATTAGGATTTATCCTCTGGGCACCACGAGTGTCTTTACATAACATGTTGGCAATTCATCCTATAGTTGTTGTTGTTGTTTTTCAACAAGTTGTTGTTGTAAAACATCAAGTTAGAACAAAACAATAATTTGTTTAAATGAATTTAAATCCTAAACAGTGTTGTAAAATTGATGATGTTCCGCTCATTCGTGGTGCCTTTACTGACTAACAGGTGACTTCCTGTGGCTAAGGTGGGAAAGTATTGAGAGAAAGATCAAGAGAACAAATAATGCAGAAACAGATTTAAATTGAATACAGTTTTGTGGTACCTGCTTCAAAGCTTTCATGTCACGCTGCCACTCACTGTTAAATGTTTTCACTCCACTAGAGAGACCACAGTTGACATAATATAAAGAATAGGGCATCAGGGATGTACGTAATCACAATGTCGCCAATTCCTATTCAGACTGGACTCTTGTTGCATCGTAACAATCAGAGGAGACACATCTGTCAATCAGATGCTGATGTATCAGTTACTTGTGCTCAATGAATTATTAAATCTTGTCGTGTCCTCAGTAAAGTTAGTTAATGGAAACATATTGATTCACATTTTATTTTTACATTTCAGAAATGCACATAGAACTGTGCTTTTTAACTTTAATCAAGGGGTCAGCTTCTCCTGCAGCAGTGGCTTTAAGTGTTCGACCTCGCTATGCACGTCAAGTGCTATTTAGGTTGGCCTCAACCCTCCCACAACAACAAATGACCTGTTTGATCTTATTAAGGTATGCTGACATGCAACAGGTCATGAAGGGACTTGGATAACACGTGTTTAGTCCTAATACCTGACAAACTAATGCTTGTGTCTGGCTTGTTTATAAGTTAATATCTGTATTGGCTCACTGAGGTCAAATCCTTGCACTATTTCACAATGCGGGTCAGTCGAGCTGGTTAGGCTGATAAGAGTCCCCGTGGTGAGAATTGGCCAATGGCACATAGGCAGACTGGACATTGATGGAGTGCTGAGATACGGAGGGTCAGAGTGGCCAAACTGAGGCCTCATAGGACGATAGGAGATAGGATACTGGCTGGACAGACGCTGGACTTCAGACTCTGCAGCCAGCAGGTTAGACTGTCTGAGGAGTCATGTTTGGGTTGGTGCTTGACCTGGGAGTGAAATGTGAAGCTGACCCGACTCAAACCTGGGGCATTTGTGTCTCAACCCCAACACAATCTGATCATGAGGTTAGACAAGAGACCAGACCCGATATATCCTTTTAAATTTGATGAATTCTAACAAGAAGTGCAACTAGATTTTCTTCAAAAAATATTTGTGAAATTGAGCTCCACAAATAACCCGAGTCGTTCAATAAAAAATTCAGCCCAACCTGACCCAAGCACAACAGGTCAGGTCAGCTCTTGTTGCGTCTGGCGTCAGTGTCACGCTCTCATGTGCACCGGGGCAAGAGAATGAAGAAGTAGGCCTTGTTACAGTGTGACAGGGCATGTTGGCACCTGTTTGAAAAACTGATACAAGTGCAAGCACTTGATAAAGTACAAAAATTCTTTTTCTGAGTGTACAGACATTGGATCAGTGTTGATCCTTATAAAACAGATACCGGCAGGTCAACTAGTTCTGTAAAATGTTATCACTGTGTGACCTGTGTTATTCTTTCTCATGTATTGTGCAGAGTGTCATTGCAACCTTGAGCTGAGAGTTAAGAGAAACATACCATTTCCTGTGTGACTTTGCCACGGCAGTCTTTCCGACAGCGAAACACTGTTTTCAACTGCTATTTGGCTTTTAAGGACTAGCGTTATTAAATGAATATCTCCCCGCCTTGCGTTCCTCCTACTTTCTTCCCTCAAACCACGCTGCTTCCTGCTCCCTCCTCCCCTCCATAACCTCAACCCCCCACACACCCCCACCTCCCTCCCACCGGCTGTGGGAAAGCCATTTTATCAGCGTCTGTCCGTTGTTCTCTGGTGGGGATAGATACAGAGAAGATAGATGAGTGTTTTGACATGGAGAGTGTTAGACAAACACCCTTATCAGGCCCGCCACTTTAGACCGACCCCCCGAAACAGTCGCCTGAACCATGGACGAGATGAGGAGGGGGGTGGGAAATGGGAGGAGGGGAGGCACATTTTATATGTGTTTTGATCAGAGAGCGAGGTGGACGACCATCATGTGAAAGCTTTTCCAGAAGTAGACCTTGTGGCCGATCATGCAGCCGAAGCAGTTGGCATTAATACCATCCAGTCAGTCACTGGAGTTCCCACTAAAACACACTGGTTCATTTATCCTCAGATGTGCAGAGATTTCTACACTACAGACCAATGCTCCTCCTGCACTCAGAACTGTGTTAAGTTTTTAAATAGATGTATCAGTCTTCCATGCCTCCCGGCTAACTGGCTCTATCTGGGCTGCAGCTTGCTCAGACCACAGCTGTCAGTACCATCATTCTACAGTTATCACTTTGAGGAAGTACACAAGAAGTTTCCCCTGTTTGAACCAGCCAGGGCAGAAAGGGCTCAGCTCCCCCTGCTGTTGAGCTGTTGACAGTTTTCTGCTCTATGGTCTGGGCTGCTGCAAGGGTTCAGGTCAAGTTCAAGCCACATGCTGCTTTTTTCTGCTAAATGCTACGGCTCATGTTTCCACCAGTAGGGGGGTTTGAAGGCTGAAATGGATATTTTAATTAGATACAGCAGTTTCTACCAATACTCAGCACCTTTAAATGCTGCCCTATCGATGGCATAAGCAACAAAACATAACTCTTCATAAAAGTTTTCTAAAAAATGTATTCCTTCATCATGTTGGTCATGACACTGCCTGTGTGATACCAGTTTTTGAATGATAAGGTCAATATTGGCACATTGACATGTTCCTGATGTTGACAGCTTCTCTCTTCTCTCCTCCCATCAGATGACCTGGAGTTACGTGAAGTAGACGGTGACAGCAGGGTGGTGGCTTGCAGGGTCCTCCATCCAGACACAACGTGGGGTCCCTACCCAGGAATCCTCCAATCAGAAGGCAACACAGATGACCAGGAGAAAGAGGTGAGAGCTATAGTAACTGTTTATTCATTCTATGTTACATCATAGAGGAGCTTTTAAATGGAAATGATACACAGCATTCTAAAACAACTACTATAAAACAATAGAGGGGCTGATCTTAAATTTAAACGTATTTTTTGTTGTTTATATATAAACCACTACAAGATTAGCAGATATTTTTAAGCATATTCGTTGTTATTCTCATCTATGAATCCTGTGTGTATGTATTTTTGATGAGAATCTGTAAGATAAGTCCTATTGTGTCAAACAGCTGATGACAGCACAATGCATAGGTTGGCCATGCATGATGTGTGTGTAGATATTGTAAATCCATCAGTGATATCTGACATAGCTATTAATGTGTATTATTAGGTATTTTAAAATCAGTTACTGTTTTATTAACTAGAATATTGTTGAAATCATTTGGTGATTAATTCATTAGTTGATTGATCAAAATATAAATTGATCCAAATTGTGATGATCCATTATTCACGTAATTTACTTAAAAAGGTAAAACTACACATTTGGTAAAAGATTAGCTTGCTTTGAACTCGTACTCACAATTAATAAGTAACAGTTTTGTCATTTATCAAGGCCAAACATTCCATTCTGTTCCAGCTTCTCAAATCGACTACTTTTATTCTTTCACATCATTGTAAATGTAATATATCTTACTCTGGGGAAATGACACTTTCACACGTTATAGACTAAACTAAAGTTGATTGATCAAAATGAATGAAAGGTTGTTACTTGTAGCCCTATTTTGGCTGTTCCATATTATCATAGAATGAATACTTGAATGAATGAATGAATGAATCGTTATTTCACAGTGTCAAACAATTAATCAATAAAACATTCTGCTGATTATTTGATAGAGAAAATAATGATTGCATGCAGCCCTAAAGTAAGATTAGAGGGAAACCTTTAAAACAATATATGTTATAGTACACATATTGCATATTGTACATCAACACTGGGAGTAAACCATGTTGTTTAACAGTAGCAGGCTGAAGAGACACCTCCAACTAGCTGAAGGGTTTGCTGTTGGAAAGGTCAAAGGTTAGATGTCGAATGGTCGGTAACAAAGAGACAATAAACAAGCACCTTATCACTTACGTGTGTCACAGTGGTTGGAAATGAAAACAGCTGTGTGTGTGGGTGTGTGTGTGTGTGTGTGTGTGTGTGTGTGTGTGTGTGTGTGTGTGTGTGTGTGTGTG
>JAVQJL010086082.1:0-20932 GCA_036024295.1 Nannoperca obscura
CTGATCTCACACACACACACACACACACACACACACACACACACACACACACACACACACACACACACACACACACACACACACACACAGTCACATTTCCAGTTAGAAAGCAAGTTTAAAAACTCACCTGACACTCATACAAAGGCGTGCAATTTGATTGATAACCACAGTGTTTCTTACAACTGAACATAATTAGTATCTACTTCACTGTTGTGGAGCAAAGATTCTCGTGTGTTTTCAGTGGATCCTGACTTTAAAGGTACCATCCCTCTTTTTTTTTTTATTTGGGTGGCACTTTCGGGTGCCACAGCAATCAGGAATGGTGTCTTAAAAATGCACATTGGAAGAATATTAAGTAAAAATTTGCTGTGCACCAATTATTTGAGCTTTTTCTCGATTAATTGTTGGTCTGTAAAATGTCAACAAATTGTGAAAAATGCCCATCTCAAGTTCCCAAAGCCCGTAGTGTTCGTGTGTCTTAATTTGTCCGACCAACAATTCAAAACCCAAACAGTTTACAATCATAGACGAGTAAGATAACCAGAAAATATTCACATTCAAAAAGCTGGGACCATTGATTTTTGGCCATTTATTCTTCCTTCTCAGAAGAATTATAAAAAATTGTGTGTGATTAATTTTCTGTCAATCGACTAATCGTAACAGCTCTTCTCAGTGTAAATAAAAAAGTGGGAAGACGAGAATGCCATTAGAGAATATCTTTATTTGGACCCCCTTCCAAGCCCGTGCAGTGTCACAATTGACTCCTTTAGACTTGGATTCATGTAAAACTCTACAGCGATGCGAGCAATGACAAATTCAATTGTCATAATGTCAAACGCCGGGTGGCTGAGAAACTACGAAGCCGCCCGGGTGTGTTCACTAAATACCCTCCGACACACAGACGGAGGAGCTCCAGGTGGCCAGGCAGCAGTCTGCGCAGGAGGCCCGCAGCAGGCAGGAGCTGGACACCTATCGAGTGCAGAGCCTGGAACAAATGAGAGCCGACGTGGAGGACAGAAACAGACAGCTCAGGGCGCTCGGTGAGCGGCTGGACAGAGACGGCAGGATGAGCCAGTTACAAAGACAACGCAGTGCCAAAGAGATCCGACAGGTCTGTAAATGATCTTCATATTAAACTGGTGTGTGTGTGTGTGTGTTTGGTGACTTATGAAGAAAGTTCCAAGACAGACAAACTAAAACGTTTGGTTGACGAGAATGTCATTCATTTTTTCAGGCATTTTTTTGGGTCATAAACCAAAGTATGGCACAAATGGCAATTTTGTGCCAAATTTCAATCCATCCAACAGTTAATTGAGAAATTACCGATGACAGACGTCGCCAAGTGGATAAAACAGGTCAGATCATAAAGAAAGACACTGTCTGTCCTTCTCTGCTGTGCGGCTGTAGGTGAGGGGCCAGCTACAACGGGAGCGCAGCTACAAGCAAGAAGCCTTTCAGCAGGTGGAGAAGCTGCAGAACCAGGTGAACGACGCGGAGCCGGCCTTCTCCACATGCGCCTCGACAACAGGTACACACCAGCAGAGTCTCTGCAGAGCGGCCGCTGTCTCTGGGTAACTGTGGCTCTCCATTTCAAATGACTAGACTTGACATTTCGCTGTCTGTTCTATCACAGGGCAAAGCAGGACTCATTACACGCTGTCAGTCAGCAGATTGAGTGCTAGGAGTCCCTCAGCAGGTACCGCCCCCCACCTCACCTTCATCTCAGAGCAGTGGAGTGCTAATCTGAAAAAAAACAATCACATCTTGTGAATTATACCTTGATTTCTCTGCTTGTGCAGTTCAGGGGTACATTTAAAGCCGTCATGTTATCCAGATACTTTTTGTGATGACATTTTAAATTCCATTATAGCTTGTGTTTCAGGGCAGCGAAGCTCAAGTTTCTGTTCTATTTCTGTCTCAGGTCTGCAGAAGCAGTCCGGCCTGCAGCCTGGCAGCCTGGCAGCCCAGAGAGCAGGAACAGGCAGGAGCCGTTCTAACACAAGAACAGAGAGACCTAGAGAAGTGAGCGAGCCGTGCACAAACACACACACACACACACACGTGTATTTTAACAAGTTCAACTATAGTTTAAACTCCTCTAAAAGTGCTGTAGTTAAGTGTGGGGAAGTTAAATATTTTGTCTTTGCAAGTGGAGCTGGGTGATCTAGAGACAAGATAATGTCCGACATATTATCATAATATTGATATTATGGCCGTCACGGCACATTTATGAATTTATTCTGCTCAACAATCAGCCTCTGTTGTTCTTTCAGGATCCGCCTGGCCTGCGTGTCCCGACGGCCAGGACCTCGTTACCGGACCTGTGAGATTCCTCTGCTTGTTTGTTAAAGCAACGCCAACTGATTTAACTGCATGTTGTGACACGCGGAGCGCGCTTGAATGCTGATGTACTGTGTTTTTGACATAAACCTCAGCTCGTTTTCATTCAACAAGCGTTTTTATTACTCAGTTTATCCGACACCTCTCACACAAACACGCAGCGCAGAGTGCCTCACAGAGCACGGCTCAAACTCCACAAACAAAACTGTCAAAAAATATAAATAAATAGGCAACAATAAATAGAATTTTGCAAAAACTTATTTGTGAACTGTATTAACAATTCAGTGAGTGACTCTCAAATCTCAGATGCCACAAGACAACACCTTTAACTAGCTTTAATACTTAACTGTGTCCTGACACACAGAAAGAAGAGCAGGGACCGAGGGCACACACGGATGTCGCCTTCTAATCCACCTAAATATTATTGTCTCACCTGTGGACGCACAGTGTTTGTGTAATAACTCGCTGCCAGAAGGGGGAGACAGAAGTTTGGTGCTTTGGAAAATGGTCGGCAGAACATTTAAACATATTGGTTTTGCATTATTAATGTGGACTGTACCAGCATTAGTTTGGATTTGGCAGCTTCAATCCGGCCCAGGCTCAGCTCTCCTGCGGGAGCCCGGTGGTGTACAGGTAGGACACTGTCCCCGCCTGGATCTGAAATGTCTGTCCCTGGATGTGGTGGCTGGAGATCTGCTCACTGGTCTGGCTGATGGAGATGGGCTGGCTGCTCTGGCTGCTGATGTGAATGGCCTGGCTGTGCTGCTCCCTGCCCAGATGCCCCCGCGAGGTCTCCTGAGCGACAGCCAGCTGCTGGATCGGCTGGTGCATCACCTGCAGCTGCTGGACGGGTTGCTGGGCCAGATGAAGGGGCTGCGGGGCACCGTGATGGGCCTGAAGGTGCTCCATCGCCTCTTTACTCAAAGTGATGACGTGCATCTGCTCAGGCTGGTGCGTCATCTGGCCCTCCAGCATGCTGATGGTCTGGATCTGAGGGCTCGGGTCCACCACGCCGCCCTGAGTGACAAGAGCCACATTCTGCACGCTTCCTGACGACCGGGTGAGGAGGGTGAGTCTGGAGTGAGCCGATTCGGTCGCCTCCCCCTCCGTGGTGATGATGCTGATCTCCTGGTCCTGATCCGGCACAAAGTCAATGTTGTCCACGTCTCCCGTCACCACCAGCTGGATCTCCTGTTCAGAGCCGGAGGGCAGCTGGTACTGCTGCAGCTGCAGGACGTTACGGACCTCCTCCGGCGGCGCTGCGGCGTCAGTTAGTGCCACGTCTGACGGCGCAGCTCTTTCCTTGTTGTGGGATTTGGTGTGCGTTTTCAGATTGTCCAGGCGGGTAAAAGAGAGGCTGCAGAACGAGCAGGTGAAGGGTTTCTTCCCCGAGTGAGAGGCCACATGTCGTCGTCTTGCACTGGGGTCTGAGAACGATTTGTTGCAGACGCTGCAGTCATACGGCTTCTCGCCTCTGCAAAAGGAAATGTAGCTGTTAATTAAGTTCGTTTTCAGTCTTAAAGCGGCTATAATCTTTTTTTTTTATATTAAAATGGATCACATAACTATTTGTATTCACGAGGCTCTGCAGTTCCCTTCAGGTCCAAGGAGCTCCTTATTTCATCTATTAGCTTATTATTTTGGTTTTACTGTACAGCCGTACACCAGCTGGTAAACATAGTGAAGCACTGAGCAGCTAGGTGACCAACAACAGAGCTAAAAGGGAATTCATTAGAGCTGTCAAATGGTAAACTTATGTTATATCTAATGTGTAAATCTCAGATGTCTCACCTGTGAATTCTAATATGAGTCTGCAGTGTGCTCTTGGCAGTAAAACACTTTCCACAAATCTCACAGGTGAAAGGCTTCTCACCTGTAAAGATATTATTGATGTCACGAGCAATTTTAGATATTAGTTACACAGTAATATTAGTTTTAATAGCTTGCAGATCTGTTGCAGCCTTGTCTGACTTCACCTGTGTGAGTTCTCAGGTGCTTCTTCAGCTGAGCCGTGTCCATGAACTTGTGATGACACTGGGCGCATTCTGGTAACGATTTGCCTTTGAATAAAAAAAAGAACAAAGAATACAATATTCAGCCTTTAGAGCGACGGCATCAGAGTGAACCCACTGCTGCTGGTGTGATTCTCACCTGTATGAACTCTGTAATGGCTTTTAAGTTGCCTCTTCTGAGCGAAGTGTTTTCCACATTTATCACAGCTAAAGGATTTCTCTCCTAAAGACGCAGGTGAAGAGACAGAGACCAGTGAATTTGATAAAGTGGGAAATGCAATAAAACAAAGTGAGAAATAAAAGATGACCAAATCCCCCCGACTACACTAAATCACACGTCATGTTCTTTCAACAATTTTCATTTGAGGGTTTGCCTTATTAAAATATCAATTTCTTATGTAAAACTGAATATTCTTTCCAGAATTTAATTTTTATTTGCATCTTCATCAGAAAATAATAGGGTGTATAGAACACGATAAACCCGGTACTACAGGGTAAGAACTTAGAATTAAATTTAAGGCCAGCTTCTCACACACACACACACACACACACACACACAGGTATTTAGGATGTTATGGTATTTATGGAGTCCCACAGATTTTAAAGATGATTAAATGTAATGCTTTTTAAATACTTTTCAGGCCCCGCAGGTACCCAGTGCTGAGTTGATCCGATCTTACCTTCGTGGAGGTTCATGTGCTCTTGCAGGGAGTGTTTGGTGGAGAGCACTTTGGAGCAGACGGTACAAACAAAGGGCTTTTCTCCGGTGTGGATCCGCTGGTGAACCAGCAGAGTGTGCTTCTGGGTAAAAGCCTTTCCACAAACCAGACACCGAAAAGGCTTCTCTCCTGGGGGGGGAGATTTCAAATATGATATGATATGATACATGCGTAGTATATGCAGGTAGTAGGTGTGGCATCACCTGCAGAGTAGCAACATTAAGGTAAATTGGATCAATGTTGAGAGACGGATGTTCCAACTTAAGAAAACTTCCCTTTAATCTTAACTCCCAGTTACCTGTATGAGTCCTTTGGTGAATCTTTAAAAAGAAATGGCTTTTCAGCACTTTGCCACAGTCCTCACACCGGGCCTCAGTGCTGGGGTATTTCCTTTTCCTGCCCCTCTGCCCCGGCTCTTTGCTTCCCGCCGTGTCAGTGCCCAGCTTGTAGCTCTTGTATTTTACCGGTGGTCTGATTTTGCGTTTGCTCTGCCGGCTGTGGTGGGCTGCTGGGTTATAATGTGCATCTTCTTTAGGTGGTGACTCAGTTACTGCATCATCGCAGTGCACAGCTGCAGCCGGCCCCTTCTCTGAGCTCTCACACGGGGCACTTCTGCCCTCCACTTCCGTCACAGGCACGTCCACGTTTTTCTTTGGCCGTCCTCTTTTACGTTTGGACAGATCTGCTGTACCTTCGCCTGCCTTGACCTCCTCGCCTGTAACTGCTGCAGCAGAGCGCGTGAGTTCAGTGAGCAGCTTGACAAGCTCTTTGACCTCCATGAGACGAGCTGTGGCCAGGAGATGCTCTGCGGCGCTCTCCTCCACAGACACCTGGGCGCTGTAGATGAACTCCAGCACTGCTGCGAACATCTCAGCCGCCATGCCATCCAGCCGGTAAGTAGACCGGCTGATCTGAGCTTCAGCCGTGAACATGAAGGAGAAGTACTCGCTGCTCGCTGCCAGCAGGGCTTTGTGCGCCTTGAAGTGCACGTCTTCCACGACCAGAGTGATGTCGCACAATAGGTCCCTTTTCCTGAGCGTGTCAAATTTGCTCAGGATGCTCTGCTTATGTGAGTCTGAATGAAGGGCCATGAGTAATGAAGTCCTAGTTGTCGGTTTCCGAGACATCTTCCCTTCAAAACATCCACTTCTGCTCCTGTGGGCAATGAAAAGCAACCGTATCAATAAAGAGTTAGAGAGAAACAAACAGGGCTGGAGCTAATTATTTTGTGCTGCACTGAACCGGTTAGTTGAGCAGAACATGAATCATCAACAATTCTGATAATCTATTTATAGTTTTAAGTCATTTATATCAATACATATCTGCTTTTCTGTGTTTTGCACCATTATAAAGTGAATATATTTTAATTTTTTGAGTTTTTTTAGACAGTTTGTAGATTAAATAATGACCTAATCGAAAGAATAATCAACATATTAATTGAAAATAAATACACTGTAGTCTATTAAGAAGGCGTTTTATGAGCCCAAGGTGATAACTTCAAATTGCTTATCTGAACAGGTCAAAACCCAAGTTAATAATGTTGGTTCAGGAAGTAGTACAAGGGGAAATGTATCCTGGAGCTGGAAACAGGGAGTGTTTGGCATTTTGTCCTCTAATAAACAACATAAATGATTCATTGATAGTCAATGGCTGATCGATCAATTAATCATATTAGTATTTTAGTGCTTTCTGTTGTTTGCATGACTGTGTCCCCCACACCAGCACAGTGCTGTGTTTTGTACGGTCTACCACAAAGTATACTTCATAATGTTTGGTCTCAGAACTACAGAGAAACCCTTTGCGCTGATGTGAACAACTTGAAAATTAGCAACGAAGCTAACTTACACCGCCTCAAACAATGGATCCGCGGCTAGCCAGAAAACAGGCCAAAACCAGCAGAAATAGCAGCGTGTGCGACTGAAATGATGTTAAACTAACTACATTTCAGTTCACGTTCTGTTCGTGACAGGACCCAAACATTTTACACGCACAAATCGCGGCGTAATTTAAAGTAGTGAGCTTTAAGGACCTTACCTTCCCCTGTCTTTGGACGGAAGGCGTGATTGTGAAGGTCTTATCGCGAGAGGTGGGGTTCTGACGAGACTCACGCACAGCTGCGCTGCACTTGCTGTGGTTTCAGGATCCCCTTTACCGTTACACACAGCCAGTTAGATTAAATGATCTGTACAAACAGATTTTTTTTTTTTTTAAACAGGTGGCCTTTTTTTCCCATCAAAATAATCGTTTAATAATTATTGCTGAGACTTTCTTTAGGGCCGGTTTTGGATTGTCAAAATAAATATCACACCATAAAAAGGACCGCTGCAGGACCGCACTGTGCAGTCTTGAGGTATTTACACTTTACATAAGCATTTAGATTTTTATGCAGCTTTATATTGGAGCGGGCGCTTATTAAAATACTTTATACTCATTTAAAAGCTTCCTTACACGTTAATTCATCATTAGGACGAATTTAATGAAATGATCTTATTTGATATCAATGTGAAAATTGTAACCGTAAGTCAGATGTAAAAAAAAATTGTCAATGGATAATTGCTTAACTTATCTTGCAGCAATCAAGCAGCATTTGACACAACTCTCTGCCTCCAGTTTACCTGCAGATCGAGACGCAGGCCTCCAGGATGAAGAGGGTCAGGGTTGCGGTGGTGGGAGCAGGTGTGATCGGCTTCTCCACTGCCGTCTGCGTCACGGAAGCTCTTCCGGTCTGCTCCCTCACTCTGCTGGCTGAGAAGTTCAGTCCGGACACCACCAGTGACGGTGCCGCCGGGATCCTGTTTGCTGCACAGTTTCCAGGTATGCAACACTCTCTCTCAGACTATGCTTTACACTGGCGGTGTAATATTGGAACGTGTTATGCAGTCAGCACACTTTTACCAGGGTGAAAATCATTTGTGGTGCATATAAATTCATCACACATCCCTCCCATTTATATGTTTAATATCTCTGTCAGATATTCCCTTGGAAAGACAAAAGCGCTGGTTCAAGGACACCTTTGATCACCTGTTGGCCATTGCTCAATCCCAACACTCACCAGAGGCTGGAGTAATGCTGAGCTCTGGGTAGAACTTGTTTAATACTCATGTGACTATTACAACAGCTGACTTTGCATCCAGTGATTTTTGCTTTGCTATTGTTTTTTTTAGCTGGCAAATTTTCAAGGAGGCTCCAGCCGAGAAGAAGCCCTTCTGGTCTGAGTCTGTGATCGGCTTTCGATTCATGACTGACCGTGAATTGAAAAGGTTCCCGGATCACACATTCGGCCACGCGTTCACCACCATAAAGTGTGAATGTTCCAGCTACCTGCCCTGGCTCGAGAAGAGGTTTGTCCTCTATATTAAACTCTCACTGTCTCGTCAAAGGTGTTAGTTCAGTGGATGTTGTGGTTCCACTGAAGAAGAGTTGAATACGTGCGACTTAACGACATGAACTCTTGTCACACTTGTTTTGTAAAGGTTCAGAAAAGCTGGAGGCCAGGTGAAGCAGAGGAAGGTCAACAGTCTTCAGGAACTGAGCAACGGCTATGATATCATCATCAACTGCTCTGGTCTAGGCTCCAAAACGCTGGTGGGTGACAACAAGGTGTACCCGGTCAGGGGCCAGGTCCTCAAAGTGGAGGCCCCCTGGCTGCAGCACTTCATCAGAGATGGAGATGGAAAGACTTACATCTACCCCGGCGTACGCAGCGTCACAGTAGGCGGCACGAGGCAGGAGGAGGACTGGCGACTACAAGCGGACGAAGGCGACACGAAGAACATCCTGGTGCGCTGCAGCAGGCTGGAGCCGTCGCTCAGCGGAGCCAAAGTTCTCGGCGAGTGGGTCGGTCTGAGGCCCAGCAGGAGGAACCCGAGGGTGGAGAGGGAGCTGGTGCAGCTGCAGGGCCGCAGGGTGCCTGTGGTCCACAACTATGGCCACGGAGGCTGGGGAGTCACCCTCGCCTGGGGCACGGCTCTGGACGCACTAGAGCTGGTCAGGCAGTGCCTTCACGAGATGCCCCTGCAGGCTAGACTGTGAGTCTGCCACCAAATCCTGCGTTTACACGGTGCCAATAATCCAACACACTGGCTGGTAGATTCAAATCACTGATGGACGTTCATCTGAGGAATCTGCAGTAGGTTTTACGTTTTATAGTTTATGTAAAGAAATGTATATGTAAAAAAAGGCAATTTAATGGTTATTTAGTTTACTGCTAACAGTGGGGAAGAATTGTTTGGACATATTGGGATTAGTTATGAATGCCATTGGAAATCCAGCTTTTTTAATTTTTACTATTTTGTGCCAATAACAGTTGTCTTTGAGTACAGAGATCTACAGTCAGATAAACTTCACAATACCAACATTTAATGACGTGAAGGTGGAACAGAGATTAACAGCCTTGTTGGCATTTTTACAATGTTTATAGAAAATACACTTTTATTAATGAACTGGAAAACACTGTACAGAATGTACTGATATGACACTGAAATAAACCTTTCATGTGTACATGTAAGACAAATTCTTGCTGCGTGGAATGCAATTGTTCAACTGCTAAATTGCTAAACTTTACATTAAAATTAGGTTTCCAAAATGTGTAAATTATACCTTTAGAGCTGCTGATCGGTTTATAAAATCAAATTAATTGATATCACTCCTGCAGTAAGATCAACACGTGCTTTCCCTTTTGTGACATGTCAAAATGTCTGTTGTTGTAAAAAAAACAGACATTAATTTAAAAAAAATAGTTTAATTGATTAAGAAAGTCTTTGTTTGATGTGGGTGTCACTGCCAAGCAACACTGCATGTGTAACTGTTTCCTCCACATACTGGATTCAGCTGAATGGACCTAAAATAGAGACTGGGGTATTACATATCAACCACACTGTGACCAGACTTGGTGGTGTTAATACACAAGTTATATTTATATTACTAACCTAACACCATCTAAACTTTAAATATGTTTCCTGAGGAAGGATTTATTTATTACTAGACGGTTTGATGAAAACTGTGTGGACCTTTGTGTAGGATGTAATCCGCCCGAACCATTCAAAATGTCAACGCTGCATTTATACCCATTTAATTACACTTTCTGGCTATTGTGTATAAGGTAACACTTGCATTTGTCACAGATTAGTTTAAGAGCACACTATTAATCTATGGCCAACATTTTTCAGAAATCATTGCTTATTTAGAAAAAATATATAAATGATGTAAAAGCATGTCAAATATTCTGAGAAAAATATGGTAAGATGGTCATCGTGTGACATCAGCACTTAACATCTGTAACGTGACAGTTCACTGTGCTTTTGAGGCCATTACTTTGTCAGATAGTGGCTCCAGTCTTATTCTATCAGGGAACCCAGTTTAACTGTGTTTGTGGATCCCTTGTTTCTTTTCTTTTTCAGCCGGCAGGCTTCTGAATTGGCTGAAACTGAACGGCTCCTCTTAACATCTGTGGAGACGTGGTTCGTGTAGTTGTACACGCAGGCAGTCTCTGTTACTAAGGGCTCTGGGAGAGGGTTTGGTGGGGGAGGTATAGTTAAAGGATGATTGGACCTCTCTGCCGGGACTGTGGGTGGCAGCTGGAGGTGTGTGCTTTGGGTTGTTTCTGCTTGTTTGGGAACAGACACATTTGTTGTGTCTACGTTGGTCGCGCTCCACACAGCTTTATGTGATGTAGTAGAAGACGGGTAGGACGGAGACGTGACTTCACAGGGCCTTTGAGGATTTACCGAGTGCTGTGTGCTCTCCTCGGTCTTGAGGTTCCAGTTTTTAGGGTTGATGAGTTTTGTCTTCTGCCCCTTGTGGAGGACAGTCAGGAAGAGGCTCTGCCTCGGGAGGCACGGTGCTGGGTTACTTCTCTGCTCCGTGCAGCTCTGGCTGCTAGCAATGGCTCCGATGGGGAGATGACCTTTTGCTGGGCTTGGGAGAGTTAAGCTGTTCTTAGGGGGTCTTTGTGATGGTAGGATACAGGGCTGGCATGCTGTTTTACTTTGGAGTGAAGTCTCACTAAAGCTGGTGGAGGCCAGGGTCTGGGGGAGGGCAGGGTACTCTGGGGACGGGAGGTGGCTTGACTCAAAGCCGGAGGAGGGCCTGCTCATGGATGAAGATGTCTTTTTGTCTCTCCCTGAAATAAACAAGTGAAGTGTGCGCAGATCATGCAGGTGCCGGTCAGTGGACATGTGATTTGACTTAAACACAGCAGCAGCAGAGCGGCCAGCGTTGGAAAAGAGTTCAAAACTAAATCTAAATGTGCAAAAAGAAGCAAGCCGTCAAGTCTGGTAAAGCATGGAGCAATTTATTCCTCATACTCAACCATGACAGAAGCACACATCAGAAAATGCTAAGACTTCAGACCCTCAACCTGCCACACTTCAGTCGGAAGTGTTAGAATGAGTAGAACTTTGACCTTTAACCATTTTAAAGGTTGTCCTAAGTCTGCATTTTAGTGCATATACAATTATACAAAATGCCACATTTAAACAAGTATAATTATACCATTTAGTCAATATTTTAATTCTTCTGCGTTATGCAGTTTTCAGGCACATGATAAAATATTGTGCAACTTTATATTTTACTGGACTAAAAAAATATACACGCAAACGGCAAAATCTTGAGAGTAATGCACTGTACAAATGTGGCTGATCAGACACATTCTCCAACCACATGACCTTTTGACATTCACACAAACTCTCATTTACAGTAAGCACAAGTCCCAACCAAAGAATCACAATAAAAATGAAATAGCTATGAATAAAGCAAGCATTCATAGTAAATATGTACTGCAATTACTGATAAAGTTTTGTTTTTTTAACCTATTTAAATCTTATATATTATTATTATAAATCACACGTCGGTTCAACAGTCACCATTTTCAGCAAATGCAAAAACCACCACACAACTCTCAACCGCAGATCTATTTGTGAGTAGACCTACGAGCGGCATCACGCATAGTTTGCTCAAGGGTGTGAACAATGTCTTTACAGCTCGCTGCTCAGTTTAACGTGGTGTAAGTAAACGTTTTAATCCCATAGCAACAGAGAACCTCGTGTTATCCCATTTTGAATATTATATTGAGAATGTAGTGCTCGTAAAGTAAGGCAAGTCTATTCTCGAAAGCACTGAACAGACAAAACAGTTTGATTCACTGATGCAGAAACAGAAGAAAGTATGACTGGAAGAAGAAGATGCTGGGGGGGGGGGGAGAAAACAGAGCGTCAGAAGTAAAATGTGACGATAGCAGAGTCTTTCCAGGAGAGCATGAAAACTGAATTTGGTGGCTTGGAATGCTCGAGCGTCAAGAAGGACTGAAGACCACGCGAGTCTTTCTAGTGAAGGATGAGGCAGGAGCGGGCGGAGGAGGCGTAACAGTGTTCACGGGCGACTCAGGCTGTCATTACCGTTCTCCAGGTGCTCGTTGCTCTCATAGCAGCCAGAGTCCCGCGGGGAGTCTCCCATGAGGCCACGCCTGTCCGGGAGCAGCTTCTCCTGCGAGCCTCCGGACTGACTGCTGCGCTCCGGGTCGCTGCTTCCTGCAGGGCACAACACCACCAGCAGGGGGCGCACGGTCACATCTTATGATCTCAAGAGAAAACTGCATGGTGTGTGGGCACGAACTACTTTGAAAGACGGCAGGTGTGGACATATAAACATACTCTTTAAATTAGGGACTGGAAGTATAAATATTGGTTTAAAGGTGATATATCACGCATAATTAAATTTCACTTTTCACAGCAACATGGAGATACAAAGAGGCTTCTGTATATTTCACCTTTCTTAGATAGGACAGTATAGTATATATCCCCCAATATTTCAACCTTGTGTCAACAATGTGTCTCTAGATATTTGACAAGTGCTCAGGTGAGATATAACACCCAGTTGATAACCCGACCCACCATCATACTCTTGCAGCAGCTCCACAGCGGTGAGCAGCACAGCTCTGTGCTGGGGGTCTCTGATGTTCAGCTCGTCCAGGTCCTCCTCCTCTAGCAACTTGAACGTGTCTAGATCCTCATAGCCGTTAAAAAGGAAGGTGGGAAGATGCTCCTGTGCAGAGGTGAGGATGGATGAGGTGCAAACAGATCAGTAAACATCTCCAAAAGGAATTCATTTGACTATGCACACTTTGGAGGTGCTTGTCGGTGGAATTGTTTTTACTTTGGGACAGAGCCAGGCTAGCTATTTCCCCATTTCCAATCTTTGTGCTAGGCTAAACTAACCTGTCTTCTGGCCCTAGTCTCATATTTAATGTACTGACATGAGAGTGGTATCGATCTTCTCTAAAAAAAATTTGAGGAATAAAATGTCTTCCATTCCGTAAATAAAATCCCATCATCGGCCTTGTTGCCTTTCTTAGTATCATGGAAAACTCCTGTACCTGTGTGTGTGTGTGTGTGTGTGACAGATTTTGATAATGTAGTGAATTTATTACTTTGAGGTTGATGCGATCAAGGAGCTCCTCTACAGAGGTGGGTTTGGGCTGCCGGGCCTTCCTCCTCCTGCGCGTCTTTTTGGGCTTCACCTCCTCTTCACTCAGAACGTTCACATAAATAAACTTGAAGGTGCCGACTTTGCCGTTGAGCATCCCCATCCATGTACCCATCGGAGGCTTACTAATGACGTCGATGACGTCTCCACTCTGCAAGACAAGGTCAGCTGAGCTCGAGTTTCTAAGAAGAGATCAGCTGATCTCTACGTACCGTGTTACCGAATCAATAACGTGGCCATACCTTCAGTTTGAGGGAGTCCGTGTCGTAGGGACTCGGGGTGAAGTCAGTATGAACTTGAGCGCGTCCACAGAAGGGTCCGCGGTAAGGCAGCTCATCCTCTTCCCCGTCCTCAGACTTCACACTCTCTCTGTTGCTGTTGGAGGAGTCGGTGGTGCCCACAGTCTGACCACCTGCGCACGCCACAAAAAGACAAACGAGCCACTTCAAGACCACAAGACTGCACGGGTCTGCTAGTATTTGAAAAATATTTTTAATCTGACCAGGGTGCCAGATGTTACAGTTTTCCACGCAGACACAAACACAGTGAGACCAGGATGTTTAGACTATCTCAAAAGGCTATTCGACGTCCTTGAGACCCTTTTCTGATAAACACCGCACATCTGGTGTTCCAAGGTTAAGTTAAAAGAAACACAGAGGATTATTCGCAAGTACACCCAGATTTGGCACAAGCATTATGTAAACATGCAGACTTACTCATGGAACTTTGTCCGCTGAGGGAACTCCTCAGGCTTTCCACAGACCCTCCTGGCTTCAGTTTGGGTTTCTCCAGAGAATCAGAGTCTGTCTGCGGCGAGTTAGGGCAGCTGGATATGCGATCTGGGCTTAACTATGGCACAGAGAAGGAAAAAAAATGATTTCCTATTCTTCCCAAACGGACAATCTACAACAGTAACACTGACAAATGCTTCTGTACAGTAATGCACTATACCTGTTCAGAGAGAGAACAGTGGTATCTCTTGGATATGTGTTTCTTCATAGTTTCTCTCACAGACTTGACTTTTTTGCCCAGGGAAATACGAGACGATGTTGGAGACTTAATGGGATCTCTGGCACCATCTCCGTCTTTATTCTAATTTACATACACAGAAGCAGGGAAAAAAGCAAATAAACACACATTTAAGTATTTATTTGTGATCTGGTCTTTGGAAATTCAGGAGGAATGACTGTTACATACAGTGTTATCATTGTCGGAGATGACCGCGAGCTTTGTGCGGTTGGTCAGGTCAAATCCTCCGAAGCTGCAGGCTCTCTGTCACAAAACAACAGCAAAACAAACAGGACATTCATAAGCAGAGGTGTAGGTGAATGCTTGCTCAATCTAAAACTGGTGGGTATCTGTTTTGAACTGATCTCAAGCTAGATTCTGTTTGAAGTAGAAAGCTAACTGAAACGAGTTATTTATTGTTGCCTAATCAAATGGGTTTAAGGCGGTCACTGACACTTGACTGCCTGAAGGTGAAAAGTATGAATGCATCACTTGCCAAATAACTATCTCTCAACAAAGGCTCCTCTGTACTCACCCCGTGGTGGCTAAGTGGGCTGAGGATCCGGTGACGGAGCTCTCCGTCGGTCACTGAGCGAGCGATCTTGGGTCCCTCGTCGGTGCAAGCGTCCATTTCAGAAAAGGAAGAGCCACTGCCCTCACCTGCCTCCCTCACCTCCCCTGCTACACTTTTCTCCTGGTGAACAGGGCTCCCGCTAGACTTTCTAAAATCCTGGAAGATCTTCTGGCTGCTGCAGGTGTCCAGGCTGCTGGAGGAGGGGGACGTGGTCAGGCTGTCGGAGTCCCTGTCGTAGGTGAGCTGCTCCCGCAGAGCTGAAGCCAGGGAGTCCATGGGGCAAACAGCGGGCTTCTTCTGCACACCGGCGTACAGGGAGTTGCCGCATTCTCCGCAGGGAAGATCATCTATGTTTAGGTTGTCTGGAGGGTAAAAGGAGGGGAATGGAGGAAGGTGAAAATACAACAGTGTCATCGAAGCAAAATGAAAAGATTTGTCTACAAATAAGGTTGGACGTAAATATCACATATCAGCTGTCATGTCATGGTATTCACTGCAGATTAATTCTGTAAAATCTGAAAATGAAATTGTGTTTATTTATGCATTAACATAATTCATTGTTCTTATAAAAAAGGTGAAAATGATCTTGGAGCTTTCAGGGATAATTGAACAGATGCACCAATCCAACTGTTTTATTGTACATTGTTTTGTCCCCAGTTTTTGTGTTTTTTCATGATGCGTTGCAGTGTGCCATGGTCTACAAGCTGGCCTACAATTTCTTCAGATTATGATGGCTGCCGCATCCATTTGGGCTTTATGAGACAAAGTCTGATAGTGGCTTTAGTACCCTCTGCTCCAGGCCTCTTAGACTCATCAATTCTGATCAGCTTCTTCTTCACTTTCCGGGTTGAGTTGACCAGTTTATGGAGCCTCCTGAATGTCACCGATTCCTCTTGCTCATTGTCCGACAGCTCACAAGGCTGATAGGAGAGACCAGTAAGAATTTTATTTCATTATTAAATACATTTTGTATACATAAAAAAAAGATATTACTTAATACCAATGCTTTGTCTTTATACTTGTTTGGTACATTTCAAAGTATGTTTTATGTAAATGTTCTCCACTTTATATGTCGTCTACGTGCTGCACATGCTGCTGCAAGTACCTGCCGAGTCTGCTGTAGAAACTACATGTAGCTTGATATAAATATGTGGTAGGAAACCACAGTGGTGACACTGAGGCCCATGCAAACAGCTCTGCTTCACAGGAGACAACAGTCTTTCTATACATGGGAAAACAAAAAGCTAGCTGCTTGGAAATCAACTTAACCATTGTATGAAATGATGGTTAGTGAACAGTGGTGCATTTAAAGACTTGGGTCATATAATGAGGTTTCATCTGCCGACCAGAATACACGTCAAAAGACTAAATGAGAGTGGCGCAACAGACGCGCAGTCATCACACAAAAATAGACGAGTGAGTGTAAGGTAAGTAAGTGAGAGGAGAACACGTACGTACGTACACACACACACACACACACACACACAGAAGAGAGAGACAGTCAGGCCATCCAGATGAATCTGAAAAATGTGCCCTGAACCTGAGCCCCCTAATCACCCCACCCATGCATAAAAGAGCTGTGGCCTGCATAACAGGGCCCTGTGCTGAGTCCACTCGCTCACCACAGCACAATAGGGGGTTAGCGCTTTGACAGCGATGAATAGAAGTCCGCCCAGTGCCCTGCAGTTGGGAGAAGGGTCTGAGCTACAGGGCTTTAGAGGGGCCCCGGTTCACCGGCGGGACAGGCGCAGAGGGAGAGAGAGAGACGCTGTCAACAGCTCAGCAGCCTTGGCACTGGCAGGCCCCCGTGCACAACACGCTGCCTGAAGTTGTGATTCACCAATAAAAAGCAACTCAGAGCGGGAGCTTAGAGACTTACGTTACAGTTGAACAACTCATTTGTGGTGGGACTGGAGGGATCGGGCCACTCTGTGGGGTCGGACCTGCACGTCTTGTTTTGTGTCTCAAACTCCTTCAGCTGCAACAAACGATGACCCTGTTAGTACGTGATGCAGAGCTAGAGTACATGAATCTACCAGCTGTTTAATTATTATTATTAATTATTGGATTTATTAAAACTCCATTCTGTTCTTCATGCAGACGAAACCTTCAATCAGATAAAAATGCTTTCATTTCCTATATAGATCATTTCCAGCTTTTTTTTTATGCATTCAGATTCGCGCACAGATCGTGCTACCCGATAATACCTTTTTGGGGTTTTGTATGATGTTTTTTTTTTTTTTTAAATGAAGCCAACTTTTAAACTCTCAAAGTTTAGCAAAAGGATAAAAACACAGCACCTGAAACTTTCACATGACAGTAAAGTGGAGAATTGTGGGATGCATGACATCATACCCGTGCCAGGGCTTCCTCTATAGAGATCATATTCTCCTTCACCATCATCATCAGCTGGATACGCTCTTCGTCACTCATGGTGATTTCACTGGCCACAAAATCAACTTCATCACCTGTCAGATGAAAAGCTGACTATTTAATGAAGCATGTTATTAAGACATGTCCTGAATGTTAAATAACAAAAAGATGTGCATATGTTGATTTGTTGTTGTGTTATTAAATGATCGTACCTTTTGAAACCTGACGCACCACTCCTTTCGGTGACTTTCGAAAACTCTGCCAGAAATACTTGCTCCTTCTCTTTCCATCCCATTTTCCTACACAGTCCAAGTATTCAGTTTAATTGAATGCAGAGTAAAAAAAAAACACTTTTATGACATCACCACAAAAGTGAACAAAAATAATAATTATTATATTACGTACTAAACTCATTTATTCTTAAAATACAAACAAAAAGGTCATTTTTTGTATGTAAAAATATTTGTCATTACTACTATCAAAGAAGATTTTTTCTGTAGGTGTAGTTTAGTGTAAAGAAAAGCTGTGAAAATGTACATATATCTGACTGTACTTTAAAGCATTAACTAAATGATGCATGTAATTAAGATTCATATCAAATTCTCAGCTTACCTCCTGATCCATCATCAGAGCTAGATTTGTGCACAGGAAACCTAAAAATGAAATGAAATATTAACTTCATTTGGATATTGTTCAAATGGGGAATCAAAGCCCTGAACAGAACAGTACCTGTTGTCCAAAGTTATTTTCTTCATTTTTCCCCGCTATCCCACCATCTCCCTTAACGTCTTTCTATCCTCTCGACTTGCGTCAGATTTATAAAAATAAATAAATAAATAAAAATAAAAAAAGGATCACAAAAGTGCACTGTCCTTCATGACACTGGCATCACAGTGAAGGGAAAATCAAAGCAGTCAAAACAGATGAAAAAGACTGGCTGCTCTTGGCTGATGAACAGGTCAGAGCTCTACGGCCATCGCAGGAACAATAGAGCCTTTTTCATGTCAAGTCAGGGTTTTGCAGCAGCAGCAGAGCTAACGTGGCCTCTGCATTCCCTGCACACTTTCACCCTCCCTCTCGCTCTCTGCCTGCCTGTCTGTCTGTCTGTCTCTCATTCGTCATCTCTCGGGCTGTTTGTTGTGTATAACTGTCTCTCTCTCTCAGTATCTTTCTCTCAGTTGACACTTGTTGCTGTTTTTAGGTCAGTGCATGAGTTAGAAAACCGACCAGACCTGTACTTTCTGTGTTGTAAGTGTTAGATTTTTCACTGACCACAGCAACAGACATGTTTGTACGCATCGCAATGGTGTTCAGTAGTGTTTTAAGAAGATACACTGAATATATATTTTACATGATCAAACTTGAACAATGCCAAAAAAATCTCATCTATACAAGAAAATGTTGTCAAAAGCCCCTATTGGTTTCATTTTCTTCAAAGCTCCATGTGAACAATTCATTTTTGTATCACAGACTTCATGAAGCAGAGAGTGCACCGCAATATTCAAACTCTATTCAGGGTGGCGGAGTGAGACATCAGCACCGTTTCCCCTCTTCCAAATTCTTCAGTGAGGAGAATGTGGGAGGCGATAAAGATTTTAAATATTTTGGCGTGAAAATGAATCCCTTCAAACGAAACCTACTGACGTTCCCATAAAAAACAATGTGGATAAATAAGTTCAATCTTGATTTAAAGAGGGACCATATGGAAAATACACAGAATAGGAAGAAAAGGCTTAATTAAAACTTGTTACTTATACTGGTAGCCATCAGCTTCCTCCAGAATGACTATGCATTTGTTCCACTAGGGGGCAGTGTAAGTTTCCCTGTGAATCCTGTTTGAATACATGAGTTATTGAAGATTTGACCGCTGTGTTCCTGTCCAGGTTCTGAGTAATAAAGGCCTGTTTATTATTATTATAATAAAATCCTTACAAGTATGGATATTGCTCCGTTTTCAAGGTTGTCTGTCCTTTTAACAAGATAAATTAAATCAATATGTTGCTTTATCATTAGTCATCATTAGAATGCCTTCATCATATTTGGCTTACCAATGACAAAATGTGACTAATCTTTAAAAATCCCTCAAAAGAAACAATGGAGGGAAGGAAGGAAGCCTAGAGGTGACACAGAGGGGCTTCATAAATGTGACTGGGGGGCACCAGGAAGCAGAGGAAAGGCACGTGTCCACAGGGTGACACAGATAATGCAGGAAGAGTAATCCCAGTTCAGCTTAGAATATAAGTCATACGATTTATATTCAATATGTGCAATAATGTAGTCTGTACAGCCAAAACACTACAACTCATCTGGACAAAATCAAATGTAATATCCACATTTACTGAATCATTGTCTATTATAATATTTACTGGTGCTTAATCTGTAATTGTCCCTTGTGTACACGTTCTTACGGATGCTTCATTCCAGTGCCTCCACTAGTCAAGGATACTGGAGGAGGATAAACTTTCTTAAAAAAAAAAAAAAAAAAGGATTTTGTTTTACCTTCTCTCAGTCTCCGGAGTGGAGGTGGTACTGAGTCCAAGGGATTCCTTAAGGAAAGAATAACAGTGTGAATTTAAATACATACAGAGGCAATGCTTCAGTTTACTGAGCTGCTTTTAAAAAGTCAATTTGAGTTATAGTTTTGTTCCAAACTTAGAGAACCATTTCTAAAAGGCAATATATAAAATTATTTTAAAGCAAAAGGTCATTTTAAAGTATGGCATTTTCCTTCAAAAGGAAAGTAGAAAAAAAATATATGATGCTGACTGAGCAACTGCAGTTAAGGGATAACAAAAGGCAACAAAACCCACATATGCTACTGGTCACTTTTAATCACATTTTAGGATCTAACACTCGGGAACAGTCTCAAGGCCAGCTCTCTGTATCGCAGTGAGTCAAAAGTTACTTTTTAAGTCTTCTACTTTGGTTTTGCTCAAGATAATCATGACAAGGCAATTCCACAGCCTCTTATCAGCCTGTCTGCTGACGCACGGGAGGAGGCTGCCTTCTCCTGGGGTCTGACACACTCAGAGCTGGACACTCACCTGGATCTGAGTGCGTAGCTGCAGTGATGTGGCCACTGAGTCAACCTTTCCCTGAAACACACAGGCAGGGGAAGCGGAAGGAGGAGTAAATTATTGTGTCATCATAACACAGAAATAGAAATAATATTCAGCTAACGGCCAGCCCGCATTGTGTAATAACACCCTGTTGCCATGGGTTGTTACATTTGGCAACAGCTTATTTTATTTACAACGTCAATAAAGACAAAAAGGCATATTTTCATTTGAGGCAAATAGAGAACAGCATTATTGTGTATTCAACATGCAGTGAAGACACAGACCTACATTAAAGGAATAGTTCAATATTTTAGGAAATACTTTCTGGCAGAGAGTTAGATGAGAAAATCAATACCACTCTCATGT
>JAVQJL010086084.1:0-23197 GCA_036024295.1 Nannoperca obscura
CCCCCCCCCCCCCCCCCCCCCCACCACATGCTTAATTTGATCCATCCCACTGTGCTGTACATCTCAACACAATGTGTTTTGTATTTCTTTCTTTCTTTTCTCTAGACTCGGAATACGTTTATTCAACTTACACAATAATGAGGAATGAATGTGAATTATGAAATATTCAATAAGTGAAAATGACATCATTTTTTAAAATATAGAAATGATTTGATGATAGAAACATTATTTGTCTAAGATATAATGTCATTGCAGTGATTAGTCTTACAAATGGTTTACTGTCATTGCAAAAACCTATTGCCGGTAAAATATCGGTCAACCACGGCCTCCACAAATGTCATGTCTGAAGTCTTGTTGTCTTGTTGATGAATGCACGTTACCTGGTACATCATAATATTGACAAGGACATTTTAAAATGTATACGGTACATTTATGTTATTCTACAACATAGAGCTGCACAATGAAATGAAAGTTGTAGCTTCCTTCACACTACACACACAGAACATCTGTACAAATATTCAAAATTAAAATAACAAAATAAAAACAATATATACAGTAAATAATACTGTATACATATACTTCCCTTCAGACAGTGTTAGAATAAAGATATAGCCTAACAAACGAGCTAAGAACGAAGAATGATAAAAGCATGTATAATAACCAAATCACGCTTTTGTCTCTTCTGTTGCTGTTTTATTTTATTTTTTTAACTTAACATCTTCTGGTGGGCTTTTCACCTTGCTGCAGTGATGTACAACTGTACTTCAAGGTGTTTCAGTACACCATGACATCACAGTTAGGTGTGGTTACATGGGCAAGAGACTTCCCTACATTGTCTGTCGATCAGCCTTAATGCTGAAGACTTAGATTGTTAATAACTTAAAAAAGCTTACGTATTTTCTTAAAACAGCTGGGCACAGTAGTTTTTAGCAAATGTTACTCAAACAGAAGTAAATAGTTTGGAAACTACTTTCATTTGTGGATAAATACACATCATTCCAATACATGCAGCAGAATAGGATATTTGTAACCGACTCAAAATAAACTCATGTTAATGTCAGAAGTTAGCTGGTTAAATCCGAGTTATCTCTGCAGCATTTTGATTCTAAAGATTTTCAGCATAGAAAGCAAAATGACAAGCAAAGGTTTTTCTCTGTGGTCACTATATCCAGCAGGAGCTAGCTAACACTGCTAACACCAGCAGTGAATCAACCAGCTAGCTGCCACAAACACTGGCTCCTCAAGTTGATGCTAATTATCAAAACTCATAACCCAGCCTAGTCAGTAAGCTGGCTCGATAGGTAGCCTTATTTACCTAAACAAAAGGAGAGGTAGATTCTGTGTCTGTGTGCTGTCTTTATTTACAGTAGCAGATTTATTCAGAATTACTTCAAAATTGTTGTTGCTCCAGCTAGCAGAAGTTAACTGGCTAAATGTGGCTGCAGTTGTGGAGCTTGCTAAGAGAGAGAGGGCACATGTATTAGATGAAAGGTCCTGAACACTTGTTAAATAAAGTGTCATAGGGGGAAAATGCCATTATTGCCATTTCATTTTAATGAAATGAAATATTTTGACACAATTTATGAATGTGTTTATTTCATAATGTTTAATTCACTTAATGTCGAGCACACTGGGGCTCAATATATACTCAGGAAATAGGCTACTTGTTAGAAGGATCCATTCCTTCTCGGTTTAGTCTTTTTCATGGGGTTTTATTTATATTAAGAAAAATTAAATTTAATGTCACCAGTGTTATCCTTAGTTAGCATTAGACACCATAAACCTAAGTAAATCCTACAAAGCTCAAACCAGCAGAGAGCAATAGACCCTCCGTACATGTGGAAGTAAAGTTTAGGCTCCAGTTGCAGCAGAGCAACCATGCTGGCACTGGAAAGGGCAGAAGCATCAATAACAGAAGGGGGGGGGGGGGGGCAGAGAAAACCTTCAGTACAACTCTAGGTAGAAAGAACTGAAATGCATAATCATCACACTCCCTCCCTGGTCCTGCTCTCTAATTAAGTCATCTCCTGTTAACAAGGCTTCAGGCCCCACTCTCTTCGGAGGGATGGACTGAAAGGACACCATGCAAATGCCTGACAGTTAATCACTACGCTCTTACACATCGATTACAGACCAAAGAAAAATGTCAAACAAGCAAACAGCATATGCTTACTTTTCAGATTATATGCAGAGGAGTTGATTAAAAATATAGAGGATTATTTTTAAGATTCCATGACAACATTGATAGTTTGTAAAGTATTTGCTCTAAGAACAGCCATGTGGACAGACATAAAAAAAATTAAAGGGTTGATGTTTTTTCAAAGAGGAAAATAATCTTGATAAAACGTGCACGTTCTATGATCCTATTTACAGTAACACAGTGAGAGGACTGTAATTCTCTCATCAGCTTAGCGTGTACGGCATTCCTATCCATACAAAAAGAAAAGAGCGGGAGACATTTATCTGCCTGATTAACAACTTCAGTCATTGTCTTCTTTAATTACAACAAAGTCAACAACTCTATTCCCCCCCCCCCCCTTATCTATCTTTCAGCTCTCTCTGAGGATCGTGATGTTGGAACATAACAGAGTGGGCTTTAGTCTCATCTGTAGGCCGGCGAGAAGGTCTACGCCCGCAGAGGAATTTAATCAGCATTCAGAGGAAGACGAGGAATCGAGACGTCCAACCAAAACGTATCCGTGGCTCCTGATGGTAATTAGTTTTCCTTCTGCTAATTGGACTCCGTTCTCTACCGTAGAAACTGCTGCTCTCCTTCAAATTGATTTGCTCAGCATCCAGCGAACAGTCAGTAAACCAATCAGTCAGTCAGTCAGTTGCTCAACCATTCAGCAAGTCAGCTAGTGGGGCAGCAGTATCTGTCCGTCAGCGAACCAGCAAGCCATCTGCTAAACAAGGAGTTCAAAAGTTAGCCAGTTAGCCAGCGAACAAACAAGCCAGTCAGTCAGCTAGACAGGTTTCTAGTGAGGCTGTCCATCTACATGTCGGTCAATCAGTCAGTTAGAGGGTGATTTATCAAACATGTATCAGTCAGTCAGTTTGCTCGTCTTGTGTTATAGCGGCTGTTCTGAAGCTGGGACAGCCTGCGCTGCTGCTGCTGCGTGGCTCTTAGATGGAAGTGATTGATGAGATGATGAGCATAACAAATGATGTAGTTCGATCAGCGCGGTTCTAAAGCAGCACGACGTGAGTTACAGCGTGTCATTAATGACTGTAACATTTAACAACTGCTATAATATCACTCAGTAGTGTGGCTGAATCTACATTAAGACTGATAGAGATGATAGTGGTAATTTGCTTTAGATTATCTCCCAGCAGGGGGCAATTTTGAACATTATGTTTTATCTAAATTGGGGCAGCTGTGCGGTAGAGGTTAGAGAAGCGGGCTTATGACTGGAGGGTCAAAGGTTTGAATGAGTAACACCAGATGGGGAAACGTGGACGAGGGCAGTTAACGAGAATCACTCCCCTAGAATCAAAGTGCCCTTGAGCAAGAGCCTTAAGCCAGGCAGTTAACCCTAATGTAGAATAATAGGGTTAGTGGGGGGGTGGTGGTGGTGGTGTTTAAAAGGGATTTAAGTGCACAAATAAAAATCAGCTCACCTGATTAACTAAAGACTGACAAATATTCTGAGCAGTGTGTTAAAATCACTGCAGTCCTCTACTGCCAGGCACTTACATCCTGGCCAATAGTTGTTGTGTGTCTCTTTACTGTAAATCATTATGGCTAAAAGCACCAAATGGTGTAATGCTATGTTATTACACATTATACTTGGGCATCTCCATCCCTCTTTAAATACCCTCAAATGCCAAACACAAAGAAAGAAGTAATAGCTCACTGGATATAATGACACATTTTATTAGGCCATATTATTTCATGACCCCAAAGCAAGTGCAATATACACAGCCAGAATGCAGTCCAGTATGCTAGGGATTATATACATATTAGATGATTCTGCCCTTCACAGTTTAATGCAGGAAGTGTGCATTTAGTGAGGTGGAAAGTAAAGCTGTGGAGGTCAGCTTTCATCATTTAATCTCGTGTCCGTCCATCATGTTAGCTTTTTTTTATAAACCTTAATCAAAATCTTTTCCTTGTTTTAGTTGCCTAAACATTAACCATAGTTTATTTGTCACAATTACAATCTGTCTCTAACCTTAACCATAACATAAAGGTGTTGGCACTGAACATAACAAATCGTAATATTGAATTTAAACCAGGTTTAAAGATGTTTCTGCTCTCTTCTCCTGCCTGGCTTTGGCTCTCCTACTACATGATATATTTTGTTGTTCTGATTGGCTGAACGTAGCCTGTGATAGATGTTCTAGACAGATGGTCCACCTGCCAAGTTTTGAAAGTGCCTGCCGCTTTCCAAACAGTTTCTAAGGACATAAATAATTTTTGTTGATTTGCTCTGGTTAAAATTGAACATATGACGTACACAAGAAATTATTTAAACGAAGATGAAGAAAGCCCAAAATGTATTTATTACCTCTAACTAAACAGTATGAAATAAATCAACAGTTATACTGTATTTGTATATGACACAACAGATGAGAAAGAAAATGCAGATTTTTACTTTTTTTATTTATATATATATATATCTATAAAGATATAGATATATAGATAGATAGATAGATATAGAAAAAGTGCCATAATGTCGGGTAAATTAAGAGAACGATGTTGTTCGTGACAGTTCCATGTCGTGTGTGTGTGTGTGTATATATAAACACACACACACTTGACAGTCATCCCTTTAACTGATGTTTGCACATACAATTATGTGTTTTTGTGTTGTTGTAACCTATGCATGCTCTCATATTTTTGCATCTTTACAAATGCTAGGTAAGAGCCCAAACCTGGTGAATGTGTGTTGTTGAATGCGCCTGGGAAAGGACTTTCACTTTGTCGTCTGTTTCATTATGTATATGAATGAGTCATTCCTTACATTTGCTCATTTTGCAATCTAATTAGATTTGGAAAACAAAGTGGGGAAGTATGGCTAAAAGCAGTGACACAGGCTAAACCAAATTAGAAAATGACAACGTGATTCAAAGGCCTCTGGTGGGGAACAATTAATGAACTCTGCGAGAGTCACTGCGATAACCAGAGAGCTAATGCTGTGCAGTGCTGCCAGAGCACACAAACACACTGAAACACTTTTGAGTGCAAATCTTGGGTAAAAAATGCTGTTTAGCATTGCTCAAAACAACACTCCACCAAGTAAACAACTTCTCGAAAACATGATTCTCAAAAACAGTAAAATATGAGGAGGTAAATCTAGGAAAAGATCACCCTAACTAAACCCCTTGAATTTTGCAAGAACCCTCTCTCCCAGCATGTTTAAATGCAACAGACAGAAAGCTTGAGAGAGAAACTGGAAGCAAAATGAAATTCCCTTTGTCTTACCCCAAGCCAAAAAGCAAGAAACCTTGGTGTGGTCTTTGACTCGGATCTAAACTTTAAGGCTCACATCGGGCTTATGACCAAATCTGCTTTTTATCACCTTTTAAAAAGATTGTTAAAGTGCGAACATTTCTCTCTCGGAATGACAGAGGGAGACTTTAATATATCGAGCAGGCTGGACTACTGTAGTGCTCTCCTATCTGCTCGACCGAAAAAAGTTATAAATCAGCTGCAACTGATTCAGAACTCTGCGGCCTGAGTGCTGACCAGGACTAGAAGAAGAGAACACGTTCTTACAGCTGGAAGTGTTATATGTTAAATGTTTTACTTTATTTTACTCAACTATTTCTATGTATTTATTTGGTGAAATCTTATCCCATTTTATTTTCTCTTACAGTATTTTATTAATTGATCCATTAAAATTTTGTATTATCTTATCCCATTTTGCTTATCTATTTTCTACTATTTTTGTCTTTCAGATCTATTCGTGCTGTTTTTAGGTGGTTAACGTTATTGTTTGTAGTTATAAATTATAGTTTTAAGCTCTAGATACAGTACAGTTATCGTTATGTTCAGGGGGAACAGATCCCGTTCGCGTACCACATTGTTTTTCATCCCGTCTTGCTAATGCTAGCACAACTAGCAGCTCGCGGTACGATAAGCCAGTGTTCACACTGACGATCCAGAAATTATAACATGGATCTAGTTTAACTCGGATAAACTCAGATGACTCTTTTGTCTCTGGTTACTACCATTACACTACCCACCTGTATTACACTACTGCTTTATCACCATTACCCCCACTGTATCCAGCTTATCAGCAAACCTCTTTCCACCAGGCCCGCGATGTCTGACCGCCAGCACAACAGTTTCACAAAACTCTTAATGATAAAACTGCAAGTGTAATATGACTTTAAAAAGAATTAATCCGTTGCCTCTTTGTTCTCTTCTTTATTCTTCCCACTAAGCACTGTTGAATGTGAACTCTTGAATCAGCAACCTCAGAAAAGTAATGGGAAATGAAATGGGAACTAAAGAAGCAGCAGTTCTCTGTATTCCAAATACTCAAGTTCTGAATCCCTGTGTTAAAATGGATTATGTGTCCTTTCACTACCTGCATTTTTTTGTGGCCGGGGCTCCTGAGTCAGCTCTCTGGTTGATTTCTGACATTTTCTAGGGCAGTGAATGCAGATCATGTTTATCAATGAGCAATGCTCTACATAGAGTAGGAAGCACATTAACTCACCCCCCCATCTCTGCTGTGCTCAAACCCAGAGACCTGAACCAACAGTACACAGCCTCTGGGCCCTATTTCCTACTGGCACTCAGTCTGTGGGCTGAATCACCCAAGCCTGAATTATACAAATTCCCTTCTGCGCGTGATGTTATTGTGATTCAGGTGGTCATTCTTCTGCTAATGTTTGCTTTACTTGGGGTGATTTTGAATGGAGGTTTGGTCTCTCAGACATCTGTCACAGAAAAGAAAGTGAAAGTGTGCAACGTGGTCACAAAAAGTACAAAATGGCTAATGTGGAACCTAAAGACGAGGCCCATTCCAATCATGTCTGATGCTGGATTTATCCTCTGGGGAACATGAATGCCTGTACAAAATCTGATGGCAATCCAACTGAGATATTTCAGTGTGCACAAAAGTTGGGGGACTGATCAACCGACAGACTGACATTTCCATCCCTAGAGCCATGCCTCTGGTGTGGCTAACAAACCGCTCTGCTGCTGCTGCTTCAGTACTCGTTTGAAATGATGATGATGATGTGGGTCAGACATGGTGGTGAAACCACACTGCTGATTAAGCTGTTGCTGAAGGGAACAGCTCTATGTTACAGCTCATTACTATTCATAGTCTTCGATGTGTGTTATGTTATGTTATGCTACATTAGTTCATAATGTATTATGCAGATACACAAAACATGCTTATCTGTTTGAACCATATCTGTTGGGGGAGAAAGAGGAGACTTGACAGAAAATGAAGATGGGATGTAAAGTTGCACGTTACTGGATACTGGACACAATTATGCCACACCTGCATTATTTTATTTTCATTATATACTTTTGAACATTAACTGTACAATACATATTATTTTGTACCAACACTATTTTAGATATTGTAATGCAATAAAAAGGAAAGCAGATAAAATAGTCAGTAAAAAGGTCCAATTAGGTCTATAATATTGGCGGGGTTAAGGATGACCTGTCACTCTAAATCTTGTGTAATTTATTGTGTAAATGCACACGTATCATATTTCTACAGGTAAAGCAATATTTTACTTGAAAATGTTTTACATATTGTACTGAGCAAGTTCATGTTCATCGTGTATGTGTAGTGCTAATGTAAAAAGTGAAAAGAACAGCAGTAGAAATGCAATATAAAAGAACACAGGTCGTTGCAAGACTCGTGTTTTATATATTCTTAGGATGGAATATAGGGAAGATATTGTGGCATTTTTTTGGTTGGAGTATTGTAGGAACTGAAGGTGATATTTCTTGATGCAGATCTTTCCAGCCCCCTGATGGAGAGCTCCTTCAGTAAAATAAAATGATTTACCATCACATTTAACATCAAGTAAAGGCCAAACTCTGACTCAGAATCTAGCATCACGACTGGTGTTTATTAAAAGCTCTCTTCACCGGAAACCTCCGATTCCAACCTTTACCTGTTTGAACATGTTGATTAACTAGAATGTCTAAAGTGTAATAATTGTATATAATTTAAAACCTAATATATCTCATATTTTTCCCTCTAACAGTTAGACATAATAAACGTTTACGATCAACAGTAAAATATGATGTTATTAAAATAGATAGCAACTTAGCTATCTTAAATTAGTAGCTAGCTTGATTGGTAATAGCAGATGTCTGTTAACATTAGCTAGCTAAAATGTATTAAAGGCATAGCTAGTATTCAAATAAATACACCTAACTACTAGTTAGTTAGTTAGTTAACTTACATTAGTTAGCTAAAATCACAAGATCATTCTTTACTAACTTTTTCAGACAACTTACCGTAACACCACTTGACTCTTGAGTCTGCCCCACCTTCTGCTTAGCTGTGCTTGTGCTGCAGACAGTGCTGAGATTACTGTAAACAATGGAGTCGCAGCGCACCTAGTAACTCATTTATTATATATTGATTAATAAATTGGTTAATACTGCAGAAAAGAGACTGAATAGAACATGGTGGGCTGAAATTCAATACTCATATACCTCTATATATCCATTTAGTGCAGCTGACCATTTCAGTCATCATAATCTCAGAAACAAACAATTTATCTTTGAATGGCTGCTTTGGATGCTAGTTAATGAATGCAAACTTACTGACCTTCATGTCACGAAGGAAGTCGTCTGTAAAGGCGGTGAGTGTGTCAATTCAGCCTGCAGCAAATTGTCCGTATTCAATATGAGTGGACATAAAGCAGAGCTATTTTCATATGTCTAGAATGACATGATTATCTACGTCAGCTGGAGACTTAATCAGCTGGATGTTTCTGCTGAGAGACATAAACAGAACTGCAGAGTGGCTGCCTTTTACAACATTAGATGTACATTCCATGACGTAAATGTGTTTGACTCAAATCTCACCTTAAACCCTATTAAAATGGGACTAGGATTATGTGCACAAATCATAAACTCACACTAGGGATGTAAACAGATTTGAATAAAGTTCTTCTGATATGAGCAGATAATGCGCTCAGATACAAACAACGTCTGAATTTCCTAAAAATATTACTGACAAGCTAAAGTTAGGGACCATCTCAAAAGTGCATGCCAAAAGGCCAGTTTTTCAAATTTTTGTCAATAGCTTTCTGTTTTTCTTCTTCGAGATTTCAAACCAACTTTATTTTTATTTTGATCTTCTGCCATTCCTACACAACCTCGGGCAAAGTGATTATGGCCCGTGGAAACAATGAAAACTCTGGGGAATAAAAATATATAGACATATTAACGAATAAATTGCACATTTCCTGCAAATTCAATAAACATTTGCGCTGGATTTGGATGGAAATCATTTCAGCCCAACTCAGCATTCCTCTGGATTTCCTCCCATTTAATCAGCTTTTTAAGGAAAATCATGCAGTGTGGCCCATTTTCTGAATTATACTGTCCCACTGTTAAAACATTCCTGATGTCTTTTCACTGGATTTGGACCACTAATAGTTACACAGCTTTTGTTAAGACTCAGTTTAGACTTTAAATGTTTTTTGAAGGTGGGGTTAAAATGTTTATTATTTGATTAATTTAGGTATGTTGCAAATACAGTGTTTCGAATGTTATTGTATGTTTTGTGGGCAGCTAAAACTTCCAAAACCAATATTTTGTGACATTAACAGATGCAGATGGCAGCTTTGAGTTACACCCCTAGTTCATAACAGAAATGGCAGCGCTACCTCCATTTAAGCGTTATTATCGGAGCAAAAATCTATCATGTATTACTTGACCACTTTGCTGTTGAGGTTCTTGAACAAGAACAAACCAGAGCGCAGCTGCAGAGGATGGAGAGGAAAAAAAGAACACATTCAAGTAAAGCAAAGACACTGATCTCAGTTTGGGGTGAACTGAATGTTTCCGCACTTTCAGGTGCTGTTTGAGCAGATGGCTCTCAACCATATGCTTTGGGAGGGAAGAAGTTTGCCAACAACCTCGGGGATGTCAGTCTGTACAGGTCTTGTTTCATTTGAAGTTATTTTTACTGGGTATTTAAGCAAGAGTTTTTTTTAAAAAAAGGCAGGGAATGGATTTTTACGGGTGTGACTAAAAATTACTGGCATGCTAGATACGGATGTGACTACAAATACAGGTATAGTTAATCCAGTCCAAATATGGCTTTTACGCATTTAGCTGACGTTCTTATCCAGGGAGACTTCCGGAGAGAGTGCAGTAAAATAAGCCTGAGTTCTCTTATCACCAAGACGGAGCCAATAGGCAGCAGCGTAAGGCTCTTTTTAGAGAGGTAAAAGACACATAATCAAAGGAAATGTTTTCGATCCAGAGAGTAAAGCACTAGAATAACCTCATTGTCCATGAAGGACAAACAGTACATATTGTACAGAGCATGAACTGGATTTCTTACTGTGTATAAATCTCACTTAATATGGCAGTTTGTTTACAGACCTTTTGTATAGTGAGACAATATAATGTCTTTTTCTGGAATTCTCCGTCATCCCACAGGTGAAGCAGTCTTTGTTCATCCTCTTACATTTGACATTCCCTATTTTAAGCTCTACATGTCATGTCTCTTTCATTTGAAATTAAGCTTTGATGAATATTGTATGAAATAGAACCTGCTTGCAAAGAGACTGACCTTCACAGCTGCTTTGCTGCTGCGTTTGAAGTATTGTCAAGTCCTGTGGGCTTACGAAGGCACTCAGACTAACAGAAGTAGAAAGAAAAGGACTGCAAAATATTTAACTAACATCACCTTGATTCGAAAAGGCTAGCCGCGAGGCTCAACAGGCAAGGGCTTAATCACCAGGATGGTGGTATTTGAATCGGCACTTTTAATGCCCTTTCTCCTTGTTCTGTATTGGTGAGCTGTCTACGTTTGCCCATTCAGCTGCACAGCTGTGATAAAGGTTAATCTGTCCATGTCAGATATCACAGTGTAATGGCTGTCTTTGGATTAAAATAACAAACCAGGAGAAACCCAAGCAACACACACACACACACACACACACACTCTCACACTCACACATAGTGAGGCTGTGACTCCTGTCTCCATTTGTGATTTTTCAGTTTTATTTATTTATCTCGCTGCTTTTTTTTTTTTTATCAGTTTGCTTCCTTCAAAAACATGTAGTGGCCGACCTGCTTGCCAAAGGCACTTTATAGATAAATATGACTTGACTTAATTTTTCCCTTTTACAGTCTGATGGTCTGCTGCACTGGCAGCCATCTGAAGAGTTTTGAGTAAATAACTACTGACTTTTTAATCAAAGACACTAAGGCTTATGGCTCCACCTTAACACACATGCCTGAAACATCTGGGTGACCAGCTGCTCCTTTCGCTAATCCGATCGGCTCCTTAATGTTCTCCGAGAACATCTGGCAGCGCCTCCGCTCCTTCATTCATCTCACCTGGCAGAACCTTGCTATTTGGCCTTTACCTTGCTCGGTAAGCATTTTAAAAACACACTTTGAAAAATGTCAACGCTCCTGACTAGAATCCATCAACAGAAAAGTGGAGAGACACACACACACACACACACACACACACACAAAGAGTCTCCAGTAATCAAATGTGTGGCGCCAGAGTGTTTTCCTGTAGGGTGTTTGTGCTTACACCACAGCCTCAGGTGACGCTGATCGCAGGCTCATTTGCTCTTTTTAACGTGTCACTGACAGTTCATACTCGAGGTTATTGGTACCAGCGGCCTGTTAATATCTGCAGCTCTAATGCAGGGCAAAAAGGCTGCAGGCTTCACTGACTGCACACTACATCCTTCACTCCCCTTCAAAGCAGAAAAATGACACAGCCTTGATTGCAGAAGGTGACCAGGATGATTGCCCCTGTAGATCTAAATCAAACTTCTGCACATGATTACCTTTCAAAAGGATGTATGAGACATGTTGGGAATGTCTTGAGGAATAAATGATACTTCTTGGTAATGTTGTTCCACCATTAGTAAGGATATTATAACCGAGGAGGTAGGGGGTAACATAATTACAAGCCCATGTCCTTAATCAATGTTGATTACAATTTCGAGACTGATGACGCTGCAGTATCCAGTAATACTTTGCAAAATTCAATAAAGTATGCTAGTTCCAGCGTTATTCAAAAACCTTTTGCAAGTTCAAGGGTACAGGCTGAGGCTCTGGAGCCACAAACTAAACAATAAATATGCTAAATATCAAGACAGACGTCCATATGCGGAGAATTTTGTCCGACAGGCCTATAGGGAAGCCTGCGCAGTGCTTGGCCCACTTCCTCTTGAAAACCTGGGCTGCAGAGCGTCTGTCGGGGCAGCTGTCCAAACTACAGCCCAATCAGGCCCCGTGCCATCATTCTGCAAATTCAGCCTCAAGCTGTCAAGCTCAAGAATGCTCTGGCACACTTGTGGGTGGCGGAAATGGCCACCATTTAGTATGGAAAACACAATCTTTGTAAATTTAGATGGATTGACGTAGAGTAGAAGAGCTCTATACATTCTGCACGGTGCCCCTCGGAGTAGCCTCTTACCATAATGAAACTGGCATTCAAGATACTTATCTCAACAGCTGCATGGCTCTGCCTGTAGACATCACTAGCAGTGCTGCTCTCAACATTGCTTTTGTGTCTTTCTCCCTCTCATCTCATCCATGTCACACTGCTGAATGCCCTACCTAAATAAATGCTCAGAGAATCTGTCATAAATTGTATGCTGTTCTCTCTAAAGATGTCTCTATTCTTTGGTGTGCAGCGGATGAGGTGCTGGTTTCACCCAGACCCCGTGGCTCAATCGCTGTACTCTTGAAATTGTCAGCTGCAATCATTTTACCCACTTGAGTGCAGGTTCTTATGAACTCAACCTTGGCTAATCCACACAGCAAGGCTTCTGATAGCTTCCTTGTGGAGATAATATTATTTGATACCATGTGATAAATCTTGATCGTTAGCACTCCGCTTTGGAGAGATTTGGAGAAGAGGGGGAGCTTTAATCAATAATGTCAGTGGCCTGATCACCCCTAGGGGGCTGCGCAATTGCTGTACTGTCTCCCGTTTTAAATCAAATAGCCATTGTTAGCTGTCGTTACCCCCTGCAGAGGTCCTGCCTCTCTGTTCTTCTCTCAGTTTATATACTGAAAATCCATTTTATAAGGCACAACTCCCAGATTACACAAAGAGCTGGCTGCTCCAGACAGTCACACATGAATACAGGAAAAGGTGCAAAACACACATATAGAACAATATGATTGTATAAAGAAGGTATTGGTACCTAAATACTGTTGACTTCCACAGTCTGCTCTTGTTCTCACATGGAGATTTCCTGCAGGATAAAGATGTTTCAAAAAAGTGACAGTGACTTCACTTCAGTCCCCAAAACTAAACCCAACAGAGCTCCTTTGGGATCAGGTGGAACAGGATGTTCGCAACATGAATGTGCCGCCAAAAAATCTACAGCAACTGTGTCATGCGACTGAGCCAAAATGGACAACGATCCCTGTGGAACAGCTTGTTGTTGAATTCACGTGTCCAAGATTTCACATGCATAGATTGTACACTCGGTGTATGTATATACTCATATGTCGGTCTTTCTTTCACGCTGTGGGGTCGTGTTTTGGTCGGTACGTAACCAACTCAGACGTGCTTACCAGAAACAAAGACGAGCAGACACAATAGATAAAAGGAGAAAAAGACAGAAGGAAAACAAAAAGCAAAGACACAATGCTTCAGCTGGTTTTTCTCTTGCTCAGTGGACAGCTCTGAGCACATAATTTGTTTTTACCTAATTAAGTAGTGTGCACAAGGATGGCGAGGTGCCATTGTAAGGGACTGTAATGATCTGTCACCTACGCTGAAAGCATGGTGTGGATCTGATTGACTGTGACACCTTGGTGAATAACCTTCAAGACAGCGAAAGGGGGACAGCGTTGCCTCTGCAGCACAATGGTAGCTGCAAAGAACATTTAGGCAGGGTCACCAGCAACTACAAACAATAAAAAAATACAAATGCAGGAGTCGAATTGACCATTCCCTAAACACCTCCCCCAAATATTGATTGTCCAGTCATATCTTGAGCATGGCAGGCCTGTCAAGCTTTGGATTTGTCCACACATTTATTCGTGTCGTGCACTTGGTAGTGGTAAGAGAGAGGTACTTGTGTGTTAAAAGTTTAGACGGTGGTAGTGGTTTATTTTTCTATAACCTTTCCAAAACTAAAAACACAAGTGCTAAGATGTAAGGAATGGATTGAACAGTATGTATCCACTCTCACAGAAGTTGCAATATTTAGCATGTCCGGCTAATTAGCTTACCTCCTAAAGTTGTAACTGAGCATTACTTCCACAGCCTGGGAACCAGACAAATCTGTGAGCTCTTCTTTTGAACTTGCCTGTTGCCCCTCCCATTCAGACGGATATTTTGCCGACCTGGCCCGTGTAGGGCCAATCACAACCGTTTATCTAACATGGGGCTGACTGCACAGAGGAGCGCTGTTAAGGCATTTTCTAAACAACCAAGATGGCTGCCGTTGATGTGGAACATTGTATAAAAATGTCTTTATAAAGTCTTACATTGGGGGTATCCTACAAAAGTATCGACAGAAAGGGATACTAGCATGGTATATAGGGAGAGGTGCCGATAAAATATATGTTTTTCTCCCACAATCCTTTCTATTCATCTTTAGGTTGTAGATAGCGTCAGAGGGCTATTTTAAACCATCGGTCATGCCCAATCTTTCATCTCTTTGTAAAAATAAATCCATCAGTGAAAAAGTCAGCCAAAGCCACCTCCTGTGACATCGCAAACTGGGGCTGACCGGCTGCTGTATCTCGCAGAGATCACAGGTGATCTGTCATAGCAGGCAGGTGTTTTGTATGCTGTTCAGGGTCCCTTCAGAACAGCATCTGCTCCCTCCACATCCTCCCAATCAGCTGCCCCGTATGCACACGCACACACACACATGCACTAGTCAGCTAGTGAATCTCTTTGTGCTTGATGCCCTCTCCAGCCCTGCTGTTTATCTACACGTTCCTCGACACAATCCAGCTCAATATGGAGGCGACAGAGTCACACCTGAGTACAAGTTTTCTAAGTAGCAGAGTTTAGCCTGTCAGCAGGCCAGCTTTGCTATAAAGCTACATGAATGCACAGGGAATCGGGGCACTAGCGCTTGGATGGGCACAGTAACAATTAGTTGCGGTGGAGGACAGAGAGAAGTGTCTCTGGCTGTGAATATGCATGCCGTGGTGCTCCACTTCTTGTCGTTGGGACTTAATAAAAATGCACGACTCAACGAGGGGCACTGAGCAGAAAGATTAAACTGGGCTAAGCCACCAAACTACCTGCATCTCTTGAATTTTACATCTCCGAGGCCGGGAGGTACAGTCTATTGCTCTGACATACTCCGCTGGTCTTGCAGGCAGATCTTAATGCATGCACCAGTGTGTCTGAAGTGATACAGGAAGGCCTCTCCAATCTCATCGCTGATGGACTGGAACAATGCCAGTGGAGCTCACTGACACTGCATCTCTCCCCTGTATCTGGTCAGGCCTCAGGCAAGGACCACAGTGACCAGTAGGGATTCCTGACATGGGTCGACCTGGCGACCATAGATCTTCCTTCTGGACACAGATGGAGGTTTGGACGACTAAACCCGACTCCCACAGCCATGCAGGTGGCAACATTTGCTAATTGTGCCCACTCACATCAAAGATATAAAACTTTAATAGTGATGGCAGCAAAATTTTGATAATCATGGATCAATCTGGATGTACTATATCTGATATATTTCCAATTAGACATGCTCAATAATATTTTGCTTGGGGCTGCAGCCCAAAAAAAGATGTATATTAACTGGGCTGATGACAGAGGCAAAGATGTCTCTGGATGTTTCTGGACAAAAAGATTTCTCTGGACAAGGTGCTGTTTGAAATTCATATTTTCTGTGTAAATAGGGCAAATCTATGGGGTCTTAATTAGTGATTGTGGGATGCTCCTCTGTTCTGCAGCCCTGTTTAATTCAGGCAAATTACACAGGTGTATTTTTACATGAAAGTCAAGACACAGGACACAGGCTTCTTATTTTCCACTGGTAAAAAGTGCAGCAAATAAAATAATATAATTTAGTTATGCTCTTAAATCAAATTAATAAAAGTAGGTTTTAATCTTTTCTTTGGGATATTTATTTTTGATAATGGTTAACTAACATGCTTATCTCTCTCTCTTATCTCATATTTTAGTTTTAACCTGTTATAAAGAAATAACACAAGTAAAACATTTATGTCCTGCTGTCCTTAACGCCCCTGACAACATGGTTTAACATTTTGAGTATTTCTCTAACATGATTTAAGTTCAAATTAACAGTTAAAGTTTGAAAAAACTGTGCAGACAACCCTACACATTTCATCCCATTTGGATTCAGATGCTGCAAAATCCTCATTGGTGCATGGAAGTACGTGACATCACCTTTTTCCAGCTGAGCCTTACCCACCTCGAGCCGGTGAGAGGTGCACAGACAAAAAGCGGAAAACAGAAATCTAAACATAACCTTTCCAACTGAGGCAGAACATCTTGTGTTCATGTAAGACCTCTTAAATCATTGTGAGAAGCCGACTGAGAAAATATGTTTTCAGGGCCTTTTTAATATTTTGGTAAACTGCAACAATTCCCAGATGTTTTGAAGTACCTGCTTTCACTAGGATGATTTAGGTTTTTGTGAGTACTGATTCATCCATCTCCCACTCTATCATATGTAATAACGACAGTAGTGGTCTGTTTATGTGCGGGCTACCATCTGCTTCCCTTTCACATTCATTGGGCATCATCATTGCAGTCATGAAGGGATACATCATTTCTCCCAGGCCATATGTATTCATCAGAGGAAGAAAGCCTTCACTTGATATTCAAAAACTAACCATGTTACTCTGCCAGCGTACACCGTCTGATTTCCAGGCTCTTTGTAATACTCTGATTCTCTCCCACTTTCTCCTCTGGTCTCCTCCAGCTCATGCCTTTTAACTTTGTCAGGGAGAAAGGATTCATTATTTGAATACATCCGCTCTGTCGCTAATTTGTAGGAGAGTGAAACGGAGACTGATGCCCTCTCCGACCTGAATCTGCCGTGTCTAATTATGCCGTCTACCTTTTTTAGGTCACACCTGGTGTCACAGCGCCACACTCCAGCAATGTTAAGTGGTGCTTTTAATGGGTTTTCTGCTACAGGTTCAAGTAAAAAAATAAGGACTGGCATAGACTGCTCCATATTAGAGATCAAAATTACCTGCAAGAGGGGGCAGAATCATTTAATATCTGGAGAGATAGAAAATGAAATAAAGCATTTTCAGCCTCAATGTTATATTCATAATTTCATTACTCATTTTTATGTTACTGCCACGCAAATTGCTGTAAGTATTTCCTATGTATGCAAAAACACCTGAGGATAGGATAGGAGTCACTACTTTAGTACTATAGACCACAACTGAAGTAAAATATTTTTGTGTCACCCAAAACGCTTGATATTAGTCACATGGAAACTCAATTTATTGTTTCTAACATTCACATACATAACGAGTACATGATGGAAGAATAGGATGCAGTTTTTAATATTTTCTTCCTCTGATACGGTTTTGAGTGATAATAAAGAAAATGGGACTGGATTTGTTTGCTCCTCAGAGGCTGCTGACCTCATCATTGGCCAGTTTCATGTTTATCACATTTAAGAACTTAACATATTATAAAAGTATGGTGCGGTCTGTGATGGTCTGGACGACTTGGTACGTGTTGACATAACATGACATGAAAAGTGAGCGGGAATCACGGCTTACGTTAGAAAGCTAAGGCTAACTAGCCTAACTTGCTATCTGTAAAAGCACAATGGGTCCTCCTAAATGTCATCATGTAACTGTAAATGATGCAGTAGTTTAATCTTCTTTATGAAAAATGTTGAAATATAATATACTAATATATGCACTGTATTTTTCCTGACAAAAGTGAGATTTCATATTTTTGTTTGATTTTAATAAAGTTGGTGGAAGCCATGATTTTTGTAGAGGTTGCAGACAGAATTACACCAAAGACCTCTCAATAGCTGGCTGGGGGTGGGGAGTCTGACTGACTCACTGACAACATACAAATTAAACCAATACCTGGAATGCCAGCTGATGTTGGACCAACAGGGGAAGACTAGTTGTACTCGGCTCATTCAACTTTCTCTGGATAAGTAGCAGATAAAAATAAGATAATTTATTTTTCTGACAATATGCATGTTTAATATAATGACTTATGTCAGACTAAAAGCTGGAAAGCCCTATTCTGCAAATCAAAGGTGAGTAAACTGAGTTTAGATGGGTTTATCTTCCTCTATCCTTGCTGCAAAGTGAATTTCAGTCTAGCTCCCCTGACACCAAAGATTTGCTTAACAGGAGGAGTTGAGACAGAAAGCCCAAGGCACTGAAAATGAAGGACTGTTAAATAATTTTTGTCAGAAGGGGCGTCAGACTTGGATTCAAGCAGACAAGGCTTCAGCAAAACACAGGGGATGGTCCTGTGGGGAAAAGTGTGTGTCATGCTCAACACCTTCACAACCCATTCTGATCAAGCTTGGGGCAGACTCCAAACAGGCCCAAATCCTGAAAGGAAACACACACATGCACTTACAGTATTTTACATTTTAACCCACTTTTCTGGGATATTTCTGTGACTAGCATTTACATACTTGACTTCAGACAAGGTGAGCAAGTTTCAGTTGCTTGTTCCTAAACAACATAAGCATATGAGTGTAAAAAGTCAAGGTCAGCGGCCACTGCATCTGAACAACTGATGCCTTGGTGACAATGGAGTGATCAAATATGACAGACAAGCACTAGGTAGGTAGGGTCACTTTTATCCATTACTATTACTTGTTTGAATTCTTCCTTTGGCCCACAGCATTTGTCAACTTGTGTGTGAAGGTCTCAGCCGGGGTGCCGGTTTACTTACCGTGGCCTGCCTATCTGACATTCACAAATGAATGTCTCAAAATATGATGGAGAGTCGTTTATGTGGTCATCCCAAAGGCAATCTACTACTCCAGGATTACCTTGGAAGCCTATCAGCTTACGTTAAATCTTAAACAAAAATGTGAGTGTGCTATTGACTCTTGGTTTTCTGACTCTTTCAGTGGACAAATGAAAGTAACTGTGAAATCTTGCTTTCTTTGCTTCCCAAAGAATTCCCTAGTCACATCTTGACTAGATTACTGCAACCAAAGCACCAACTGCTACAAATTGCAGGTGCATGGCTTTAAACAGGATCCAGGATGTATGGACGTTGCTCTTTTTTTGGTAAATTTAGAATAGATTTTAAAATGTTATTAACCAAATAAGTGACCTGTGTGTAACCCAAGGAACCTTCATTAGAACTTCCATGGCATTGGAATAGCTCTTTGTCTTTAAAATATCTTAATACGAAATGTCTTTTAGACCATCATGAGGAACTTATGAGGATGCTCTGTGGGTGGGTGAGTGAGTGGACTTTACTGAGTGGCATCCCTGAAGCGGTTCACTTAAACTGCAACACACTGGAAGGATTTTTCTTGCAAGCAATAAATCCTCAAATAATTTCTTTCTGGTCAAATAAAGGAAAGAACTTATCATATCAGTGATGGCTGGAAGTTGATGGGGATGTCCAATATTTAGTTCAATCATTGTCCTGATACAAATCTGTTTGCAGTCTGGTATTTAAGTTAAGATGGACGGGAGTGGCTGTAAAAGTCTCAGCTGGGCTTCAAGGAGTCCATCCATGGGCCTGGGAAGGTCTTTTAATACCTGTAGGGAGCCAGGGAGAAGGAGAGTTTAGGTGTAATTAATATTAGAGCTCTGATTTCTCCTGGATCTAGTTATAGTGTGTGTAACCTCGAAACAGCTCTACTGGGTGAAATTGTTTTAAAAAAAAAACATAACACACAGACAAGGCCAGACACATCACCTGAGCCAGAAATCATGTTAATCCCTGTCCCCACATACAGGAAATCAAATTTTTAACTCTTTGTGGAACAGCTGCAGTCACCCGTCATGGCTATATAAAGTAGTAACATCTATTTTTTGCCTTTTCCAGTTTTTGTTCATTTTTTGTTATTTAAGTTTTTAATAAAATATATGAGATACTATAATTTCTGAATTTATAGTATGCTGTAATAGAATTTCAGATATATTTTACTGTGTATATATATGTGTACAGACGACCATGTGCAGGGAAAGTAATTGGATACAAGTCCAGACATTTTTATACATATGGACTCCTCCTTCTGCTAATGGCCTTTTGCTTTTCTGCATCTTTATATGCCAGTCACGATGCTGCTTTCTCGGTCAGGTCTCCTTGGAAAAACTGCTTTAATCTCAACGAGCTTACTCAATTGTTAAACAAGGTTAAATAAAGTCAATACAAGTTAAATATGAGGTCAAGTAAAATGATAAATACTGTGCCACACTGTGTTTGTTGCGGTTTGTCCCAGTTTTGATGCAGTTTGGCTCTTATATATCTGGTACACATACTGAATGATGATAAAGAACCTGTTCTAAAGGGAGTGCATTGCTCACAAGCAGTAGCTGTTAATCATTATTGGGGTGTAGCATCAGTTTTGTTAGCTAACATAGCATTGCAAATGACTGTGATTTAATTAAACTTTATGAAGTCATTACTGATCTGCATGGTGAAATCATAACTTGGCTTGTACGATATTTAATAGAACTGATGTTACGGCCACTACTACTACTAGCTACTAGTGCTAGTCCTACTGCTCCTGTACGGCTGTTACTACTGCATATCTGCTGCACTGCTACTCCTGTTGCAACTACGGAAAATATTTCTACCACTGTTTCTTTTACTATTGTCACTACAACACTTCTACAACTTACTCTACAGCCATGATTAATACTACTGATATTACTACTAGTAGTACTACATAAAGTCGTAGGTGGACATTCACTGAAATATGTTTATTTTCTTCTTTCCGTCTGTACGGTAAATATGAAGCTATCACTAGCATACGCTTAGCTAACTTAGCATAATGACTGGACAAAGGGAAACAGCTAGCCTCGCTCTGTTCAAAGGTAAAAATCCACCTGCCAGCTCCTCTAACACTCAATAACTAACATGTTATGTTCTGTAGTTAAGTCTGTAATTAAGTGTAGTGAAGGCGCCTGACTGGGTGCAGTAACTTCCTGGGTCACCACTGGTTGCCTGGCCGCCTCAGTGTGATGACAAGACTCCAGGAAGCTACTGTGCCTGGCAAAGAAATTGTTACAGCCCCATAACCCTCTGAAGAGTTGTACCTATTTTCCCATCTAACTCTCAGCAAGAAAGAATAAAAGTGTATTTTCAAAAATGTTTAATTATTCTCCTAATAAATAATGTGATTCAGTAAGCGTGATTAGCAAGGACAGTTGCAGCTATAATACATGCTTCAAAAGAACAAAAAAGCAGGAAGGTGTAGCTGATGTTGTCCTATGTTTCCTAATTGTGTGTGTCAGAGAAATGGGGAAGACGAAGACATCAGTTGTGTCCAAGTGTGGTGTTAAGGCATCAACAAAAAGCAACAGACCGCTTATCACACCTATCCAACGTTTCTTCGAAACAATCTAACATTCTCACCCACTTCCCACAGCAATTCGCCAGATGTGCTGAGGTGTGAACACAGGCAGGGTTTAAACTTCTCTTTTAACTACCTCTTCCCACAACTACCTCTATCACTCACCGAACGCGTACGGCATTATCAGCATTTGTCTGATTTATTGCACCTTGCCCCTTGATGATAGTCTTAACATGGATGCGCTCAGTGGATACCTCCTGCAAACCTGTTGAAGTATATAGATCCCCTTTTCTTTTGCACAATTGACAAACTATGTACATTGTCAAATCAGTGCATTTTTTAAAATGGCCGAACAAAATTGTTAGAGGCTATGATTAAGTTCCATCCAGATGGAATTAGTGGCATTAGTGCGTCAGATAGAGGCACTGATAGAGATACTGACAAAATGAAGCGCTGACAATTTACCATAAGTTCTGTCAGAATTTGCCTCTGAGACATGGTGAGGACCAGACATAAACCAATACAATGATAATATGATGATGCAAGAGATCCTTCTATTAAAGTCATCTGACCCTCTTTGTCTCTTCCTGTCAGTGTTATGGGAGGAGAAAACCAATGGCAGCTGTGTTTTAACTGACGAGAAACTGATGTTTCAGTCATGCGGCAAAAAAGATTATAGTCAGACTCCTCTCCAGCTTCAAAACGTGCTAAACATGATATTAATGTTTCTTTGCTGCAGATGATGCCGTGTTTCTGCCTCATAGAGTTCATCTAACTGGTTTCATACGTGTCTTTACCACATCATTAACGAGTCAATGAGGCAAAAAGCTGCAGTAGCCTCAGACAGACTGAGACATGCAGCACAGCACTGAAGAAAAAACGTAAAAGAAATATATTTTTTTTTCCTCCCCTGACTCTTATTTCTCCCAGAATAAGGGTCTGACTTTCTCCTCGGATTCTATTTTCAAGGCTTTTGTGACTGTGACCCCTCCGACATCTCTGTAACGCTTTGAAAGCATCAAGGGCTTGTGTTTGTTACTCCCCAATTTATTTCAATCACCTTTTGCCACTACCACAATCATTCTTTGTATTGGAGAAGATGTCCTACCAGTGCTCGTACCTGACACCACAATTTCACTTGGGCAAATAGCTGAAATCCATAAAGTCTTTATTGTGGGTGAAAGGGTACTTTTCTGTAGTTTTAAAAGCTCCATTCCACATCATACAAATAAAAGCATCCCGTCATCTTTGGTATCCTCATTAGTTGATTTACTTACTAATTTCTGTTTTAAAAGGCTAAGCCATGTACAGCATATTCAGAATCTCAAGACATCAGTGTAGCAGCCCAATGGATCTAATACACCGCAACGTCCCAATAACACTGTTTTACCTTCCTTTTAGTCCTTCGAGTTATAAATGATCTCTTGTCCTCCAAATTCACCTTCTTCCCCTAGCTGTGCTTCTCTCGTCCCCCTCTCTCTCTCTCTCTCCCAAAGATTTCTGCAGGTATTTCTGCCTCCGGCGCTGTGGAGTCTGGATCTGTGGTTGCTCC
>JAVQJL010086085.1:0-22645 GCA_036024295.1 Nannoperca obscura
CCAACAAGTTAACACCAAACAAAAAACCCATAAGTACAGAGTTAAATAACAAAAAGATTTAAAAGAACAAGTAAGACGAGCGGAGCAACCGTATCGGGCAGCAAGCACTTACAAGCGCATGCGCACGTATCCGCACGTATATGGGAGGCAGACACCCTCCTCACGTTCAAGAGTAGGCTTAAGACTTTCCTCTTTCATAAATGTTATAGTAGGGCTGACCCCTGAGCCACCCCTTAGTTATGCTGCTATAGGCCTAGACTGCCGGGAGACTTTTTAGAATGCACTGAGGTCCTCTCTCCTCCTCTCCATTTGTACACACTCATATCCCATTAATGCTTGTCACTAATTCACCTTCCCCTAGCTGTGTGCTTCTCTTGTCCCCCTCTCTCTCTCCTTCTAAAGACTTCTGCAGGTATTTCTGCCTCCGGCGCTGTAGAGTCTGGATCTGTGGGTGCACCTGCTGACCCGTGTTCCTGCTCAACCGCCGTTGTTGCTATTATTGTTATGCTGTACTACTGTATGTTCTTCTTCCTCCTGCTCTCTCTCTCCTGCCCCCCCGCAACCCAAACGGTCAAGGCAGATGACCGCCCACCTAGAGCCTGGTTCTGGTTCTGCTTGAGGTTTCTACCTGTTAAAAGGGAGTTTTTTCTTGCCATTGTTGCCTAGTGCTGCTCATGGTGGGAACGGTCTTTGTGTGTGTGGAAGTTGGTCTTAACCTGCTCCATGCGATGGAGTGCCCTGAGATAACTTTGTTATGATATGGCGCTATATAAATAAAATTGAATTGAATTATTAGTGTCACTGTCTATCTCCCTGTCCCTCCTCTCTAGCCACATTTATGTTCAGTGTTTTTCATTACTAGTCCACCAGATGCCCTCAAATTTCCCCATCACCTGACTGCCTCACCTAACTAGTCAGTTTGTCAGATCTTGATTTTAGTTTTATTAATTACTCTTATTTTTGCCCTTTATGTATTTTGATACACTTTATTCTTTTGTCATTTTTCTATATGTGAAGCACTTGTACTGTACTTGTTTTGATAGGTGCTCTATAAATATGGTTTATTGTATTATTATAACTACACACCTGTTTTCACTTCCCACATCTGCCACCCTGTTTTTATTACTTGTCTTATCTTTTGACTTATACTTTCTTTGTTCCAGTGTTGGGTCATCCTGATTTCCTTGTGTCACGTTGCTGTTTTGCTTTTTGTATGTTCTGTCAAGCTTTTGTAACCTAAATCTGGACCTGCCTGTTACCAGTTACCCGTCTACCTGCCTACATACCTGTGCCTGCATATAAGCTCAGCTTTACAATAAATCACTGAATTGCACCAGTGTGTCAGGTGTGTCTGCATTTGGGCCTTTCTCTGCTGCCTACACTCTCCACAGTGACAAAACAGTTTTAGGGATTTGAAAAAGCAGTCTAATTTTGTCTTTTTTGTCTATATGTGTTCTGTAGTGTGACATTTTCAGGTGTTCTCTACCTCTCATCCAATGCTTGCTAGGATGGCTCTGCCGACTTCAAGACACTGAACGAGATAAGTAGTTTACAGAATGGCTGTGAGAAACTCGAAAACAATCATGGTTTCCAGAGCTTGATAATCAGACTTGGATAAGCTACAACCACCTTTTAAACTGGACAATACTTAAATAAACCCTGGAAAAACATTTTCAAAATCACTTAATGGTTGAAATGATACATGCCTCGTTGCTTCATTGTACTTTTTTTTTTTTTTTTTTTTTTAAATTGACCTCTTACCTCTCGCCTGCCTGACAAACAGGATGTGATGGGTTACCAGCCATTCCCACAGGAAGAGCTTCCATGATCACAGTTGACTGTTTGTGGCTGCGGCTGATGGTGACGATAGATTTAAATTAAAGCCACACCTGTGAACCAAAAAGCTGGTCTTGCTCATATCTCACCACCTCCTGTCCCACATGTGACATCACTGCCTTTTCACTTCCTGTTCTGTCTGTCCCGGCGTCAGCTTCAAGGATGATTTGGACACTGAGGCTCCCAGGAAGCAGTCTGTTTTCTGACCTGACTCACTAAAAAGTTCGAAGGTTTGGAAAAAAACAGGAAGTAGGACACAAAATGGAAAAAAACAAGAGACTTAATTTTGATTAATGGAAAATGTAAAAAATATGTTATCCATGGATATATTCTATTCTTTTATTGCACCATGTATTTGTACAAGGAAGTTTTTCCTGTGGAATCATATTTTACTTCATGTTTCCATTGGCCTAGCTGTTTGCCTTACAAATGAACAATTAAAAAGTAGCGATACTGAGAAACAGAAGAACATCCAAGTGCTCTGAAATAACTAGTTATTGCATTTTGCACTGCTGGTGTCAGCAGCAGCAGCAGCAGCCGCTCTGCAGAGTTGACTCAGGTCCACAGCCCACTGAGACCATTGAAAACACCAATTAAAGTGTATGTAGATGTGGTGGTAGGCAGAAGACATTAGGAATGGTTAGATTCGCTTATAACAGAAACTACTAAAACACTACAGAAATGTGTTAAAATGGCACATGAAAGTCACAGTGACTTCCTGGAGTTCCTCTCATACTTGCTCATACTTACATACTACATGTCAGTTTTACAATTCGCTTTTAGTAGGGGGTAAACAATCCAGATATAACATTTTAAATAATAGTGGTGGCAAATAACTAAGTATATTTACTCAAGACCATTATTTAAGTTACAAAAATGGTATGCTGCTTTATTCTTCTACTCTACTACATTTCAGAGGGACATATTGTACTTTTTACTCTGCTGCATTTATTTCACAGCTAGAATTACTAGTTCCTTTACAGATCAATATTTTACAAACAAAACACATGATCAATTTATAACATATGATACTGTGCTATAGATTAGTATCCAACAGTATATACAGTAGTTAACCCTTTATAGGGCACTCATTGAAATACTTTGAAATTCAAAAAATCAACCTTAGGCTGTTATTGGAGAGCATAACAATACTTTATTTCTTTTGTAACATTTTTCAAAATGTTTCATTTTCCTATAGAAAATCAAGGCCATTGAAGTTACCATATCGGGTTACTCGCCCGTCAGTGGTAAAACAAATACCAATAAGTATTTATATAAGAAATACAAGAAAAACACCTATAAGGTGAAAGAAACATGTGTTTTACAACATTTGAACATCACATCAAAACATAACAATAGTGCTGATATAGGCACCTGTGTGTGTGAGGGTTCGAGGAACACAACAAGTGTCTGTTTGTCTCGGTCTGTCTCTGACTCCGTCTGTTGTGTCTGTCTGTCTGTCTGTCTGCCTGTCTGTCTGGGTGAAGACCACATGATTCTTGAACTCACTGAGACAGGGGTGGGCGTGATATCTAACGTGCGGAAATGACCAAAAGTAGTTACTTGCCCGATAAAGGGTTAAGGCACCAGAAGACAAGCTGAGAAGCACATCTGCAAGGAGAGCGAAGTGTCATCATGCCTAAACATAAAAGTAGCAGTAAGAAAAGATGAGAGAAAAGAGTCCCCCCCACCACGCTCAGTGGTGGTGTGTCAACAATCATGCAGCAGGTAATGTTTATGATTGCAAGCTATTCTATTGTGTTAGATATAAAATTCAAAACAAGTTAGTCTCGTGAGGTTAATGCACCAAAAAATGTGTTTTGTTAAAATGAACGATGACTTCAGCATCACATTGAAATAGACAGCTCCTCTGCTCTCAAGCTCTGATGTTTGTTTCGGTAGCCTAAGTAACTAGTTTGAATATAAAATCCAACATATTATATGTTAAACTAACTGCTTTCAAAACATTTTAAAGGTTAAATCAAACAGACACATTTAACACTCTCTCTCTTTCTCACATGCACACAACCAATTACTGTATGTGCCTGTATGCATCATTCAGTGTGACCTTTGTTTCTGCAGAAACCATCACTCCATGTGTTGATAATTGAGTGTATCTCACTAAAGTAGGAGGCCTCCCACCTTGTGGATAATCCCTAAACAGAATTTAAAGTTTTCTGAGGCTGATGAAGTGGACAACATCCTAGCAGGGCAAAAGTAGATATAAAAAGTTTGGAATAAAGTTTTGTTTACTCTCTTGTTGTACATAATAACCATAAATCTGGGCAAATTTGGGCATAACCCTGAATTTCTGGTCTCAGGAAGCTGCCTCAAATAGCAGGTCACCATAGTAACTATACTTCATGGCTAATCTTATTCGACCAAATTAAGTTCAGAGTATAAATCATTTAAAATGCATCACCAGTCAATTCTTTAAAAAATTGCAAACATTTTAGATATATTAAGTAAGGCTGGATGTTGATGACCATCACTATTGCATAAGTCACTTTTTCAGCTAGCATAACTAACAGGCCATACGAGTGAGTCAGCCATGGTTCTGGTTTTAAACGGACCATTAAAATGCATTTAAGCTAGTTTTAAGCAGAAAAGGAGTTTTTGTATTTCTTTCTTTTAATACGCCAACAAGAATCAATGTATTTTAAAAAAATGAAAAAGATTATTTAATGTGGAGTACCTGGAGTATCTGGAGTAAAATCTAATTTTATTCATTTTTAATATACTTTTCTGACTTGTGCACCTGCAATGTGTGCACAGATGGTGTGGCCTCACTTTAGCTCTGTTAGTTGTCTTGTGATGCACAGGAAACACATTAACACAGGAGTCGCCTGGCTTTTTTCAAGTCCTAGTTTCCCCAAGGGCTACGTTGAACAGCGTCTGCATCCTCTTGTTCTCATTATCAGGTCATCAGCGCACCATCAGCAGTGTGGACTCCCAACCCCCCACAAACCAAGACAGCCTAAATCACCTGCTAAAAATGTACTACATCCTAAAACCAACCCTAGACAATTCTTAGTGCAGCCAACAAACATATTTGTTAATAATTATGAAAAAAATTTAGTCAAAGACATTTTGACATTTTAGAAAAGTAAATATAAAATGTGTGTAAAAGTGCTGATTACCTACTATTTTATAAATGACAAATGCTACTTACTGGTATTCAACTTAATATAAGCCACCTGTTTTGCACAGTTTTTAAATGTTACTAAAATGTTCACGTGTATGTATTATTCTGTGTACCTCAATTCTAATGTGCATATGAGGTATGGCTCATTAACTCATCCGTGTTCATGTGTATTTTGGAATACAAAACACTTTTCTATCTTAATTTAACCAGAAAGGGTGCTACAGAAAAAGCTTTGGACTCTAATGTTTTCACCACCTGAGGTTGGGTACACAGGAACCACTGAATTACTTGAGAACCAGACAGTTTGTTGGCACTGATAGGTTTGTAAGTAACTATAGAGATGTCCATTTGAACTAAGGGAGGTTGATTTTATTGACACTTTTATTGACAAAAAAAAAAGGTAGCAAACTGCAGATTAGTACTGAATTACACCGGGTGAGAGTTGTAGGCAGAATCACTACCACAGTACACCACCACATGAGGGTCGGGACCACTACATTGTATCTCAACCTGTGAACATAGCCAGAAAGGACTGACTAGAGTCAATGAAAAAGAAAAGGAAAGTTGAAAAGTTTTCAACAAGTCAGCCACATCACTAAATTCCCTATTCATACACCGTCCTATATGCTAATACAAAATCATTGAGGTCTTCACCAAATTAAAAAGTGACACCAGAACACAAAAGGGCAACAAAACACAGGGACACAGCAACACAGAAAATGTCCTGAAATTGCAAGCAGCTGAAACCAAATGATCCCACTGAGACCATATAAGATTCATTGACGTAATGGTCACACATTCCCATGACAAAACTCAATGTACTGCTGAAAGTTTTTACCTTAACAATATGGTAATTGAAACCTCTGGTGGTATAATAACAAAAGGCAATAGCTCCTTTTTTAGACTTCTGCCTGAACATATGGACATCAGCCTTTAACGAGACTCTTGCTTTACTCATAAAATCAGTCATCCAAGTCTAAAACATAACCAATAACTTAAATACATTCATAGTTTGCAAAATCTAAAGTTTTCTGATAACAGCTGTTCTAAAAATCGATCCATCCATCCATCTATTCTCCAAACTGCCATTCCTCTTCAGGATCCCAGGGGACTGGAGTCTATCCCATCATGAATTGGGTAATCACACTATAGACTAGTCGCCAGTCTATCACAAGGCTAACAAATAAATTCACACTTACATTCACACCAACAGGTAATTTATTTTCCAATTCACCTAACTTGCATGTGTGTGGTCTATGGGAGAAAACAGAAGCACACACAGAAAACCCACGCAGATACAGTAAGAACATGGAACTCCACAGTGATTTGTTTGTTTTATTAAAGTACCAAAGAACAAACTCATACTTTCATAATGTCATTATTTGAATCAGCCACCGCTGATGCTGCGGCATACGTCTCAAAAATTCAGAAGCAGCTTAACAGGATTGTTAAACAAGTGTCTGGGATTATAGGCAGACAGCTGCTACATATGGAAGAGATCTATACCAGCCACTGCAGAAAGAGGCCACGGTATAATCAAGGACACATCCCACACAAGTCATCACTTATGCACACTTTCACCAACAGGGTGACATTACCGTAGCATCAAAACAGACACTACTCAACTCAAGGACAGTTTTATCCACAGGCAGTAAGACTGCAAAACAGTTAGGAATAGGAACTAACTAATGCCCATGAGTGAACTACTGCACTTTATAAACAGTTTTAACTTGTGCAGCTGCTGATGTTTCTTTTGCAGTACTAGATATGCATGTGTTATCTCAGTGTTATTGTATCTTATTGATTGCCCATACCTAAATCTGTGCATGTGAGTGACTTTGTGTAAATCTACGTGTGTGTGTGTGTGTTAATACATAAAGGGGTGCATGTGTGAACATATGTGCACATATCCATTCTTATTTTTTCATTGTTACGTTTTTCATTGTACTGGAATGCAATGCTTCTTATGCATATGACAATGACACCAAACTTCAACTTTAGCATTTACTTAAAACTAGAGTGTCCAGCTTTTTGAGGAAAGGACTTTGCTAGACACAGGGTAGGAAAGTCGGAAAGTATTAAGAGTCTTTTTATGGTAATTGTTGACAAAAAGAAAAATATATAATAACACCAGCCTCGTCATTTTATAACACACTACCTCTCAGAGTTACCTAACTGAAAAAAAAGCCCATGAAAAATCTGTTACATTCACATGCATCCATTTTGAATTAGTAAAATACACTTTGGGGAATTGAAATGCGCTTTCTTCTTCTGCTCCCAATATTGGCAGAAAACCAGAAATTGTTCATTGGCCTGGCTGCTTTTGTCAACAAAACCAGAAATTACTGGTAAAAATCAACAAAGTGGCAGATTTTGAGTTTCATCAGCTGCTGTGACAAGTTAAAAAAAAGTGTTTTGCTCTACATAGATTGCCAGTGAACCACATTCGGCCACTTTTCTGTCGCCTGCTTTGAAGTGCTCCCTCACCACTATATTATGTCTGCATGTTTCCACTATTTTTGCTCCTTCTCGTTTGGGGACAAATTCAACACTGTCGGGCTCTTCAACTTCAACAGTGAGGGGGAAAATGAATCTCTAGCTGAGGAGAGCAGATCGGCGGGCGACAAAGCAGCACAGCCATTAGGGCTGCAGAGGAGGCCAAATGCGCTTGTGGTCGTAGATCGACGCAAATGACTGCGCCAGGGGGACAACAATTCCCCTCTGCTGGAGCTTCTGCTAGATGATCATTAGTGTGCTAGGTTTGATTGATATGGCACATTTCCGATGGCAGGTGGACGACTCATCTCAACATGGCAGTCTCCGGTGATTAATCTCATTTTAAGATGCATCTGGAGGAGCAGAGTCATTCTAGATGGGCTGGTATAAATTAAAGTATATAATAATGCAACACAGTCTGAGCTATTCGAGTAAGGCTAAACTGGACTGTGAGTGTTTCACATCATTCAAATCAGCTGCCAGGGCAGATTGTGGGTCCTGATGATTGTATATGAAGTGGCACAAAGCAAGTGTCTGATTAATAATTCAACCCACCATTGTGACACAGAAATGCAGTGTCGAGACAAGCAGGTGCAAACAACATTGGGAATGAGTTCTCGCACTTGAGGTCGACTGCAGTGATTCTCCCAAAACTGGTTGGATTGATTAAAGCTCTTGATCACCCATTTTGAAATTAAACCTTTCAAGAATGTCACTTAGAGGTAGGAGCTGATAGTTGAAGAAGTAATATGAAGGAGGAAAGGTGTGCTTACAGTATGTTCAATGCATGGATGTGAAGCAGGGCAGTGCTGATAAAGAGCATGTGTGGTCAGCAAAACAATTAACCTTGATGAATAAATAAAGGTAAAAATACAACAGTAGAGGCTTAGGCGCCCAAGGTTAATGGTTTGGGGAAAAACTATTTTTGCCCTCAGGAGATTATTGTAATTATAGGTTCTAGAGGATGTAATTCTTCAAGTGAAATTAGATGTGTGTTTTTTTGCTGTGTTCTCCATAATGATGGGACTGTACAGAGGATAGAGAATCTCTTGATATGAAAATCAGTATGCTCATTTCACACAGTCTTAAATGATTGGACTTGTTCTGAAGTCTTATTCAGTAGGGGTTCAGTCAAAGGGCTCCAAGGCTGCAGAGTTCAGTGGTAACCATGGATTCTTTCATTCAGTTAATGCCTTTTGCTTGAAAGTGAAACACAGGCTGAGAACTCATTGTCTGCCACAGATATTTAATTGAAACGAAGTAAGGAGGTTTGTCATTTGCACTCTCATTCTCAGGACTTTTTCAATATTGTAAAACTTTCTGTGGTGGGCTGAAATTATTTTTTCTTCTCTGCTGCTAGGATAACTATATATTGGGCTAAACACCCTGTCTTTGCATTGACATTTCTATCCTGCACAGCACATAGTAGCACATTATAATCTAATTTAGATCACTTTGTAGCAAATCAGAACTCTGACATTAGAGGGTCTTCCTGTTCCTCATTGTCAGTGATCTAAGATAATAAAACATGAAAACATCTTAAGGTGTGAATATTTTAATAATCACTGTGTTTTGATTAAACATGGAGTTAAACATGGAGAAAATGTTGCTTTTGAAATCAAAACAGGACTTGAAGGTAACATGAATTCTGGTAGCACTTGAAATCAAATAGACAGGACACTAAGACTATGTTTTGAGGTTATGTTTAGAATGTTATTATTAGATACATATTATTCGAAGTATATTCACAAATTTAAGAGTTTGACATATAGCTGTTTGCCTCCTGTGTTGAAAATCAAATAAAACCAATGCAAAAAAAAAATCAATTGAGCATATATTGAAGACCCATTGTGTGATAGCAGGTTGAGCAATTCCTTTGAATTTTGGTGTCAGAGCTCTTTATATTTGGATCAGAGATTGTGCTTTTATGTCAAGTGTATGCCAGATGGTCTTTGCAAATCAGCATAAAAGCTCTGTGTTCCGTCTCCACTTGACCTACATGTCATGTTTTTAAAAAGACAAACATCAAACACAAAACAATCTAAAACTACTACACACACAAACAACTATACCTTTTTGAGATAACTTTTCCTCGACCCACCTTTGCAATGTGCCTAACTAAATGTACTATATAGGAGGGAGAAGAAAATATTTGCTTCTCTTTGCAGTAATAAGAAATTCAATCATTGCATATAGGATGGAGTGAGATTGTACACGTGTTCACATCCTGCGTATACTGATAGTATGTAGGCTATTAATGTAGCTGGATAAAAAAGAACACAATCTAACATACAGTTATTGAGGGATTTGGGAATTTCTTATTGATGCCCATGAATTTCTAAATTGATCCAATGGGTTTAAAATAGGCCCTATGAGCCCAGAGGGCACAAAGCTCCTGCAACACATTAATGACAATGTAAATTTTTAAGCTACAATATGCAACTTTTCGCCTTCAGGCAGAAAAGTGAAATGCTACCCTTCTAAACCCCCAACCCTCAGTGAGGAAAGTTCATGCCCCAATGTTTGTCATTCATCCTGATGAGCTGTCAACTTTGAAACTGTATCCAGCCTGAAGGTAACTGGCACCCTAAAGCCACCACAGGCACTAAGATGAACATAGACAATCTGCAGAACAAATGTTGCACCTGTGTTTCCGCACAGGCCTTGCACCTGTTTTTTCTTGGCTTATTGTTTTAACGTTATGAGCTAAAAGCCACCTTTTGATCTAACTTTAATTTATACCCACAAGCTACAAAATAACAAAAAAGTATAATTGATTTTAGGAGGTCTACTAAAAATAGCCCAAGGTGCAACATACTGTAGACATAGCAGTGTTCATTTCATGACAGAACCCCTTACATCATGAGTCTGGCACACAATGGTAATCAATACACGAAGGTGCCCCTGATTGATCAGGTGGGCATAGTGAAAGTAATCAATACAAAGGACAACTGCATCATGAACTTTGGAGGGAATCACCAAAAGTTTGGTCATCTCTTGAATGCACCAGTTATCAGAGATTTGATATTGGAATAAATCACTAAGATTACCTCATACAGTAAATGTACAGTGATTTAGCCTTTTCAAGTGCTTCATGTACAGTGTAGTGTTGACAGACAGCACAATACACCACGTAAAACTACCAAAAGTTGCCTTGGTAAATATCACCTTTTTGTAAAGACAAATGTTTTCTCCACATGTAGATTTTTGTATATTTTAATTTCCATTGTTTCATTTCTGATACAAATCTAATATAAAGCCTACAACATTTGTGCTCTGTTGTGGTGGAAATCCAAAGTAGCATAGTAAAATACCTGATTAAAGGTTTGTTAATACTTAACTAAAAGTACATTACTTATGGGGTTTTAAATACATTGCTCCATCAAATGCTAACTACATCCTTTAAATACATATTAGACAGTAGCCAATTACTGTCTAATATGTAGTTAAAAGTCCCATGACAACAGAGATAAAGCATATGGAAATAGAGATTTTACAAACGTAACAGTGTCTTTATATTCAGTACACCTGTTTGGCTAATATTGATGAATTTCCAGAATCCTCTATATTTATTTCCATGCTAGCAGGTTAAATAACTGACGTGAGGTGTTCTGACCCGGTGCATATTGTATTTGTTCAGTTGGACTGAATGCTTATCTGATTGTGAAATTGGATATTTGGCTCAATAAACAAAGACATCCAGAATGTTTTCAGGAAGAGTGCGCATGACTGTTGCTTAAAACAACTTTGACTTTCCTGAATCATTTATTGGGAAGTTGAGTAGCAGGTGTCATCACTGAACCATTTAACATTTCTTCTTCTCTCACTTTCTCTCCCTCTCTACATACAGTACATCTATATTGCTCTCTTGCTCTCTTACACAAACACTATACACACAGCTAATGTGTAGTTACTTTACAAAGGATTGTTTTTTATCACAATTTCTCTCTGGGTTTCTTTTTTCAAATTCCTTTTGTGTTTCCAATCCTTTCATGGTAAGTTGAGCTTTGCAGGCATTGTCAGGCTTGTTTAAATTTTTAACAAGCGGGGGAAAGAAACAAAGAGACTGAGACGAGGGGATAGTCCCTCAAATGAAATCGAAGGTATATTTCCCATGAAATGTTGTGCAGTGACGTGGAATAGTCTTTGCCTTTTGTGTCTTGCCGTTGGCCCCTTTTAAGCAAATGGTTAACGCTATGCATGCTTCAGCTTTCACAGTCCGGGTTGGTCTATGAAGAGTAACTATACCCCAGTGATTTAATCTGAATGTGCTCTTTCAAATTTCCTTTAATCCATTCCAACTTGGCTTCTTCTGTAGTAGTAGTGTAGTAGTTTGAGAAGTATTTTACCTCAGCTCTGGTTATGCAGTTAGTTTTGTAAGCTTAGTTTGCTGATGCTCTAGGGTGATGAAATCTCAAAAAAGATTTAGACTATTCATCAACAATTTTCAGTTATGCCCCACACATGCTTTCCTTGATTGAAATGTAATTGGGTAAAATCATCAGCGGAAGATGTTGATCATGGATGGCCCAGCGGAAACAGCGTCGTGTTTCATGTTGTCTTCAACAAGGAGCCATCTAATTTTGTGACAGGTGTGAAGGTAATTGAACGCTGCCAGACATCAAAAGGCAGAGACAAACATGAACAACAACCAAAAACAAACACAGACAGCAATGCAAAGCTAAATTGAGTTTAGTCCCAGACAGGCTTACATAAACAAAGCATAGATTATTTGTTTTAGGTCTAAGGCAATTGTGTGGGCATTTTCCAGGAGACAGGGTAGTAGCTACCACTGAGATGATGTTTTTGGTATTATTCAGGGTAGGGGTGAGGGTTAGCAATCTGGGGAGAGTTTGCCTTATTACATTCCAAACATGGTGGTTATTTTAGAGGCTGATTCCAGTGTGTGTAGACTGAATATATATATAAAAAAAGTATTCCTGTTGGTGTGAGCTTTCAAAAAGACCTTTATGTTGGAAAATTACATTTGAATAAAAGTTAGTTGACCAGTTGAATAACTGAATAAAAACAAGACTGTCAGACAGTAGTGTGCAGTGTGAATGCTAATATCAGCATGCTAAACATGCTCACAAAAACAGTGCTAACATGCTGATACTAAGCAGGCATAACATTTATGTCATCATAATAGTTTAGTCAGTTAGCATGTGATAATCTTCTATGTACAAATGAGGCTGATTGAATTTTTTATTATTTTTGAAGGTGCGTCACAAGAAATTTTGACTAGATAGTGGCGCTAGATAAAATCTTCAAACATTCGTTCTCTGGAAACCACAAACCACAACGTTTATAATTTACTGGAAATTCATCTGATCTGTTTTTGAGACACTTCAGTCTGGAACAAAGTAGTGGACAAACTATGCTGCTAGCATTGCTAAAAATCCAAATAATTAAAATAGCTTTTGACACCATAGTAGTATCAGAAGTGTGAGGGGGCTTAGATTCATTAACTCACTATTTCTAAAATCGTGGTTAAGGCCCTGCCAAAAGAGACAGATTAACAACAAAAACTGCAATAATACACACTCACATGAAAGGCAAAAGGATATTAGTACCAGTGTGCAGTGACTTTTAATTAGGGCTGCTTGCTTGCTTTTGAGGTTTAATTGTAGCTAAAGGATCTTATAATAGAAATAGAACAGAAGTCTATGATCCCTTTGAGATGCATTTGAGAGCATGCCAATGTCAAATGAAACAACCAGAGAGTTGGCAAACTGGCACCATCTCCTGGAGGAGACAAGCGGTGGGGCTCTATTTAATACACCCCCACCTTTACATGTTCTCATCATTCTTTTTGCTGAATTGTTATGGAAGGCTATGGCATGCTTTACTAGAATGTTAATGCGGTATTTATAGCAACGACCATGATTTTGCTATGACAACTGTCTGCTTACTTATTAGGAGAATAATAACACTGCTAGTGTGAAGTGCTTGATTCCTGCTGGAAGCACCTATACACAACATATGTTCTTGTGAACGTACACATGAACTTGAACATAAATATTTTTTTATAAATGTGGAGCAAATAAACATAAAATGAAGATAGGCACTCACTAGAAAAAAACAACTTAAGATCGACATTAAATGCAGAGCACCGGAACATGTAATATTTCACTGACCTCATTCACAAGAATTCTACTTGAAATGAATAATAATAAGATATAGTACTGGTCCATTTATTCTGTCTATTAGAAAATGCTGCTGGGAAATAACACAAGGAATAGAAATTCCTGGAATTACCACAGCTCACTTGTCACAATCCAATTACTTTGTCTATGTTTGCAGAGCATATCCATCCCTCCTCTCTCAGTTTCAATTCATTTCTCGAGGTTGACACCTTATTATTTTTGACCACATGTTCTGTAACCTCGCACCTGCTTTAGTCTTTACCCTTGCAAAACCTAAAAATGGAGAGTGAAAGAGGAAATATTACATTCTGACACCTTAAAATGTCAGCACTTTGATGTCTGAAATGATATATGCTCCACAGTTCATGAATACATTGCCCTGTGTGGCTTCCAACATATTGGATTTTCCAGTGGGGAAGCAGTATTTTATATTCAGCCGTTTTGTGGGGTTTAGAAAACAAGGACTGATCCTTATTGTGCATCTTAAGCTGGTCCCTCTCCCTTAAATGAATTTGTTTAACAAGCACTTCTCAAAAAGGTTTGTGTGCCAAGAAGCACTGAGTTACAGCTGTTCCACAATGCCTCTGCCACAGTCCAAATTTAGCTAAATAGCTGGAAGGGAAAGTGCTCTCCAAGCTGGTTCAGGAACTTACATGGAGGTGCACCCAACTACATTTCTCTCCTTTAAGAAACAAAAAAGTACACTATTTACTCACCCATGACACTAAATGACTACACAATGTCTGCAGGGGGTTGAAAGGCTTGTTGATCAAGACATATTGATTCACTTTTTTTCTTTGGTGTAGGGAGACAGACATGCAATATATGTCTTGTGTACAAAACAGATTCACAACAGAAAATCATAGTATAAACAGTTATGATGATTGTAAAATGTAAGTGAAGAGGATGGATCCAGGAGGACAATTGAAGAGCTCCTGGTCTCGCCCATTAAGTAGAATCTGAGCCACACCACCATCTCTCCACCATAGATACCTGGAAAGAGGACAGGCGATGCAAAACAGAAGAGGACAACATCATTCACACGGAGGGGAGAAACAAACAGAGGGAGAGAGACCTTTGCTAGCATTCAAACTAAGGAGAAAGGGGGATAGGCTGGATCTCCTGGGGGCAAAGATCCAGAACAACAAATGGATGAGGCACTGACAGCCTGGAGAGAGAGGTCCCAGGACGGCTATATGCTGTATGTCCTTATGGTTGTATTCTAATGATACTTGCAGAAGTTTGGCTTCAGAGCTAAAATGTAAATGGCTGTAACCAAGAGAAACTATGGCTTCCTGGCACACTGGTTATAGGGGAAAAACTGGATACTTCTTTTGTCTCCAAATTTCACTTGAACCCACTCAGCTATCATGGCTGTCAATGTCAGGCAGCCGGTACCATAGCTGTTCACCTTGAGGGGTCCTGGGGAGATTGGCTTCTCTGGAGCTAACAGATATGGACTGCAGCCCAATTTCCTTTTGGCTAATTAGCTTGGCTACAATACCAGTGACAGTCCTTATCAGGCCCCAAGCCTTCTGCTCTCTGTCCATTTTTTGTTGTTGTTGTTTGTCTTGAACACAGTAAGACAGCTTGCCCAAAAAGTTCCCTGTGACAGGTTTCTCTTTCTATGTGCGCGATAGCAAAGGTTATGTATGTTCTCAAAGCGCACAAGCATGTACCCATCATGTCTGTCTCAAATTTCACTGAGACACATTAGGTGAAATCATTTTATAAAAAGGTACAAGCTGGTAAAAGCCTCAAGCTCTGTTAACTCCCAAGAGGTCCATTGTCTAAATATAAAATATCAGCAGAATGTTAATTCAAAATATGAGACACACAAGAAAAGACATATCTCAAAACACACACCTACACACTTTTCAGACTGGCAAGAAATCACATTTTTCAATGACACTACCAACTAATAGACTTTCATGTAAGCTTAATTTCCAAGATGTGCGCAGGTGGGGTTTATAGATTAACTTGGGTTGGCAGTCATCATACATTAGTTACGCACATATAACTATTAAAGTGCTTTATTAAAGGAATAGTTCAACATTTTGGGAAATATGCTCGTTTGCTTTCTTATCAACAATTTGACAAGAAGATTAATACCATGCTAATGTCTGTTCATTAAATGTGAAGCTACAGCCAGCGGCCAGTTAACTTAGCTTAGCATAAGGACTGGAAACGGGAGGAAAAGCAGTTTAATTTTTTTTGGACAAAGCCAGACTAGCAGTTTCCCCCTGTTTTTAGTCTTTGCAATAAGCTAAGCTACTTCATATTTAGCAGAAATGCTGAGAGTAAAATTGATCATCCAACTTTCACCAGGAAAGGAAAAAAATCCTCAAAATTTAAAATTACTCCATTGACGAAGATATCTGATTTTGTATTGGCATTTAAACATAAATGACACATACATGACACTATAAGCATTACTCCCATTCACATTTGAAAAGGGTGCCTATGTTATGTTTAAAGGGGAGTTACCACATTCTATCTCACAACAAAGCCAGGTTTCATGTCTCATTTGTCTTTCTTCTGGCTGTTTGGCATCTATCTCATTCACTCTGGACTGCAATTCACCCACTCAGCAAAAATCACTTATTGTGTGAATCTTTTTCAGTCTGCAAGATATCTTCAGCAAACCTTATTCTAATTCATGTAATACTCAAGCGATGGCACAGGCCCAGCATGCAGCCATTCAGAATGCACCAGTGCCCTCAAATGCCTGCTCAGTCCCAGAACACAGACAGTAAGGGCCGCAGGGTAATTTCACATTGATTTTGTTCAGAAATTATATGGGTTTGGAGAGAAGTTTGGGTTGACTTCAGATAAAATAAGCATACTGGCGTTGCTGCAATTGTACTTTATGTGAATCTAGCTTTGATACCCTAAAGACCAGTACCTGTCAAATAAATGCAAATGCGTTTGCATATTAAGTAGAAAAATTACAGTGATTATGTCTGTGCAGTAACCATAAAGCTTTGTTGTTGGTATTAGCACCTGGCAAAAGCAAACACTGTGCTCCATCTAATGAAACTAAATAAATCGTATTCCTGCAATAACAGCCAGTTACTGTGCTGCATGTTTCGAGGACAAGAGCGATGGACAAAAGGCATTTGAAGGAAAGCACCTGGCAAACGCAGACTCTTTAATGTCCCCATAATGTGTTTCTTAAGAACATTTACCTGCAGGGCATCACGGGGTGACACATGTACACAATAATAGCAGACTAAAAAGAAGCATAGAACCATATAATAGCTTCCATGACCATTAAACTTTAATAGGCACACATAACTAATGCAGTTAAACCTGCTGCAGTTTCCCCTTTGTCCCAGACCACCAGACTCACAGATTACATTTCTAAACTAGATTGATTTGCACAGACATGACCAATGGCTTTAATGTGATAATGCACCATATGTCAGCGTACTAGTGTTATGGTGGTGGGGAGAATGACTGCAGTCACAATTACGTGACTAGCTTGCAGCTTGCCTGGCAAACAACACAGAATTACCGCCAAGCAAAGGATGTCAAGGCAACCTAATGCTTTGTTGTTGAAACCCATCTCAATTAAGCTGGGGCTGGTCAGGTGCCTGGGAGTTGACTGATTGGTTCTTCCCTTCCCCTCTCTGTGTAGTGATGTTCCTATTTTCCCAGAGGAAAAACTGAGAATGTTAAGGAGCTTTAAATGGAGTTTCTCTGTGTTGTTCAATAAAGGGAAAGACAGTTACTAATTCTTAAATGTATAAGACCTTCCTGGTGTTTACAGTACTGAACTATTTAATTTAATTGGTATTTCAGCATAGTAGTTCTGTTATTAAAATTTAATTATACTGAAACAAGTCTTTCTTTAACTAGGTAACCATTTTTAATAAAACCCAAGTTTTACAACTTGGGTTTTATTTTGGTGTCTTTGGCTATTGTTTTTATCAGTTATGATAACACTGTATTCATCTCTGTAATCTCTTCCAAAGAAGTTTGACCTGTATGATTGTGTGATAGCTTGTGTTTGTTGCCATGCTGGACTTGTATTTATTTATTATTTTAGCAATGTCAGTGTGCTGTGAGATACAAACAAATATCAGGCTGAGTTCAATGTTATTATAACTAATGATGGCAAGAGCTACAAAAATAGAACGCAAGTTGTAATAATGCATAATCTCTCTACAGGTAAGAAATAAGTAGGTCAAAAAAGATCACAACAAAGAGGCTAAATATTTAATAAGCAGTATTCTGCATACTACTTTAGATTTTTATAAATCAGTTTACCATGGGTGCATATTTGAATGTGGATTATTTCAATTATGTGATGGCAGTTTTCCAATGATGAAACTACACGTATTGTTAAGTCTTGATCTGGGGTAGTATGCTTTTGAACATTTTCAACCTTGAAAGTTAAAATCCCTTCACTTTTCCAAAAAGGAGTCATTACCTTATAAAAGCTTAAACAATTTCTCTTCAAGCTGTAAGTAGTAAATTAAACCATTATGACCAGACCCTATGATGTATCAGAATAGAGTCGTATAAACTGTTCACTCACACGGTGTGGCGAGAAAGCAGGGAACTCCACATGTGCAGCACATTCCCAGTGAAACTCCCCACTGTCAAGTTAAAAGCAGCAGCAAGTCCACATACATTAGACGAGGCAAATGGCAGTCTGTATCATACAAAGGCTCACAGGGGGAGCTGGTGACGAAAATCGTTTTTTTTCTTGGAAATTGTACTGTAAATGGAACAAACAGTTGTTTGGTCCATTTTATTCCCTTGTGTTGAATATCAGGTAACCATTATGTTGAATTTCAACAAAATAACTGACCAGGCTGTATAATGTATGAAATAATGGTCAGATGTCTGGAGTGATTCCACAGACTGATGCCACAGAAGTTAGGTGCCCTCCCGGAGGTCAATTTTCCATTTCATGAGTTTTGCCACTGCGTTTAGCTGATGGGTAGACCTTATCAAACATCTGATAAAAGGAGTACAGTTTCACGCTCTTGGGTCAAGAATCTTAATCACAACCCGAGTGTTGCTGTATGGCAGGGTTCCCCAATTAGTTTTCTCCAAGGGCCAAATTATGTCAGGCATGCCAAGCCTTTCTATTGCACCACTAAATACAGATAATGTTGTTCCTGCTGCTATTTATTATTATTATTATCATCATTATTGTTATTATTATTATTGGTAGTAGTAGTAATAGTAGTAGTAGCGGTTGTAGTGGGGATTCTCAAACCCTGTTTTGAGGGTCACATAAGAACAGAACATTCACTTTTGAAACAATAAAAATCAATAATTAAATTACTTAAATAAAAAATAAATAAACATCCTGGAAAATACACACCTTTTTATATCTGACTCAAATCAAAAGCATTTTCATTTATCAGTGTGCCCTCTCTGCCAACACAGAGCTCTAACAACAGCAGCTAACACGACAGAGCACTACAACAAGTGGCACACAGCAGCAAAGGAGCATCCTGGGGCAAAGATCACTGTGTTAACTTTTCTACAAAGGCCTGACATATTTCTGCATACAATTAATAATTGTTAGCCAACAATGGCACCTGCTTTAATAGCTCCACAACAGTTTTCTTGTTTTTGTCATCGTGACTTAAAACTTTGCTAACCATATCAATTGCACAGGTTTTAATCAACTCAGCATCAGCAAACGGCTTCCTAGCTTTAACACGGTTCCATGAAACACACAATGATGCAGCTGTCACGCTCTCTTGTGCCGATGTTGATTTACACATAGTAGAAACTATGTGTTTGTATGATGCTGTCATATTTGCAGTTTTATTGTTTGCGCTGGTCTGATTTTTCAGGATAGTTGGCATTAAAACTGGTAACATGCATTGTGTTGAACAGCCGCTTTAGATTATCTACTTTGCAGACAGCTACGGTCTGCATGCAAATCAAGCATGTTGGTTTAGTATCGGCGTGATCCGGTAAAACAAAACAAAACTCATCAGTCAAGGCAGGATTGAATTTACGGTGTTCCTAATCGACTTTGCGCTTTTTCATGCAGGCCATGTTGTTATTGATTTAGGGCAGTTATTGGTGATCAAAGACTGGTAATTATTTGCTTACATGACAGGCAGCTTAGCTAGACGGGGACCATAGAGAGCGCGCAGTATGTCATGTTTCACGTGTTCTGTGGCGTAGGTTGGAGGTCAAGTGGGATGGTGTGGGATGAGGTAAAAAAAAAGTACAGCAGCACACACTTCATTTGTTATGACCAGGTGCATGAGTGTCAGTGGGTAGACGCAGGCCAGATGTTTGGCCGCCAATTGGGGTTCGCTGCTGTATGGACTACTTGAGGATGATCTTTGGATAAATTCCATAAACGACAGCTATTATCCATGCTTGTTCTTGACAGAAAACCTGGGAACTCAGTTCCCAACATATATCAGCCATAATCTGTGACATCTTAAATATGACATAAATTATCAGAAAATAATAATATAAAATAATTATCTCTTGCATAAATCATTTAGGACATGCATAATGCTAATTCTGAGGTACAGCAAGGCAGCGTTTTTGTCCTGTTTTTTTCTACATAATCTTTCACCAAAACAAAGGGCAGTCTTTGAATCAGTAGTTTCCATATTAATCTGAGAACTAAACCAGATTATTCAGGTCCATTAACTATAATCATCACAACAGTGCAGGAATTACAGTAATTATCCCAGTATTACTCAGCATGACCATTATATACCTGAGTGATTACACCTCCCTTGTCAAGACTCTAAGAGGGCAAATCTGTATTTTCTTTTACCAAATTTATTTCTGGTTAAATGGTTCAAGAACAACTTTCAATTTTCTTTGGTTGTGCCTTGGATAAGTGTTTTACAGGAGTGGCAATAGGTTAAAGGGTGTATAGATGAAAGAGTATTAAATAAAATAAAGTTTTACTCTTGTGTTTGCCAATATTACTTAAGTAACTTTACCTTAAAAGCATCATAAAAAATGAATAACTTTGAAAAGTTATAACTTAAATGATAACTAGTTTTTTCTATGTATTTCACGAAATGTCATTGGGAGTGACTGCAGGTTCCAATCCTGTGAGTTGAATTTTGCTGGAGGGTCATTCTTTGGTTTCCATTTAGACCACAGACTGTGCCTTTCATAACAGCTTCCAGTATGTATGTGGTTCTCTTAATTGTCTTGATCTCCCGTTTGACCTTTTTACTCATGGAATTTCTACATCATTCTCTACCAGTCTGATAATGGTTTTCAAAACTAGAGAAAGGGCAAAAATAATGTTTAACCCGTAATGGTTTTGTTGGAGAATAGGTGAGGAAGGGTCAGGGAACGCTTTACTGGAACAGGAAGTGTATTATCATCAGAAAGCAAAAGTCTAATGGGCTCTGCATTTTAGTCAAAAGGCACTGAAAGGATGGGCCCTTCTCTGGTTCAACCACAGTACAGCAGCTCTTTATTCTTTAGTTTAAACTAAGTAAGTCATTTGTACTGTATATTTATTGAGATTCAAAACACAGATACTGTTAGATATAGGGCTTTAGTAAATGAAAGAAAAAAAACAACACATTTAAGAGTAGCTTTGGCTCTGAGTAGCTTGCTTGCCTGTTTGTAAAACCACATGCTGCCTCTATTTACAGGTTCAATATAAGTTAAATTTATTTAGACATTAAATTGCATTGTTTTACTTTATTGCATGTTAGGCAATAACTCATTAGGAAGGTGCGCAGCATGTAATTTAATTTTGCTTCTACGTTCGGTTGGTTAATCTGTCGACTCTCATGTTTATTGAAGAGACATGTATGGTACATTTGTCAGTGTTGCACTTAAATGGAAAAAAACAGACTTATGTAAGAGATGTAACCCTTTCACCATAGGCTCTTGATATAGGAACACTATGTTTTATTCAATAAGGGATTAAACCCCTTTTACACCCAATATGAGATAAAATAGTGAAAGACATCCTATGGTATAATGAACTTGTCTAGGGTAAACTATGACTCTCTAATAACTGATGACAGGCTAAGGCATTAATTCTGGTTCAAAATGTACAAATCAACCTATTTAGTCAAACAGTATATGAGAAGCAAACACACACATACACACACACACACACACACAGTATCTCAGTTACAATTTTGTATTAACTCATTGGAAAATTCAATCAATATGCAGAAAACCCCAATATAAAAAAAAGGAAATAGAAAGTCACAGGCAATGTTTTATATTTAGTCTGTGTTAATCTGAAGTGCAGTTTTTTGTTTTAGTTTGTTCTTTTAAGCAAGCATGCATTGACGTTAGTTGGCACGATTAATGGTGGAGCTCATGAAGAAACAGAACAGTAGTACCTCCTCCTGTAGAATGAGATCAGCTCCCACCACGTCTCTAGAAATCACTCTCACCAGACCCGTCTCAGTCAGCAGCAATTAACAGCAGGAACCACACCCTCGTTGACAGCAGAACATCCTCAGCGCTGGGCAAAACATTTGCGATGACAGCTGACGCTCCTCCCTGAACAGTCTCTATGTCAGACGCTACGTCCAGTGTCTTCTCGACAATGGCGGTAGTTTGGCTAACCTAGCTAACGCACTTCACAGAGTGAGAAAAATATTGGCCTCGATAGTAAACTGTTCCAAACTCACACATGTCAGAGCGCGATGCCCAGCAAGAAAAGTTCACAGTCTAATACAAAAAACCCCACTTTATAGTATGTGACTCTCTGCTCTACACCATTTCTTCTCTTCTTATTCTTAATTCTGGCATGATCACTCAGAGGTCAACAGGAAATCAAATTCTTCATTAATTCTCTAACGTAAACAAGAAATATTATTATCATATTGGATATATATAAATATTATTTATGGCATCATATTATTACATTACATTTAGGAATTTATCAGACACTTTTATCAAAAGTGACTTCTAAATAAGAGCTTTACATAAAGTGCATAGAACCATGATTGAAAACAACAAGATGTCTCAATTAATGTTGGGTTGTGCATGCAAAGACGCCCCCAGTAATGTTTGGGAGCTGTTTCCCAGA